>JBAKBP010034705.1:0-20401 GCA_037953745.1 Lithodes maja | reverse complement strand
ATGGAACTACTGCATCATATAAATACCAAGTTATCAACATTAACAACCTAATCGCTTCAAAATCTTCGTAATAGCTGAGTAATTAAGGCAAGGACATGGCAATTTACCGCCAGCTGAAAATAAAGCGACTATAGTGAAGATTACAAGAGTGGACTACAAACAATTACCTCAGTATATCAGATTTAGTATTCATTGTGCCTAACAAAAGGCTGACGAGTTGGCTTTAAATTAGAATTTGTATTTAGTATTTGCAATTTATATAAAGCATTACTGACAATAAACAAATATGGTTAACGCATGGTATTAACGATTATAATATATATTGAATAATATAAGCAAATATATTTTTAGCAGCATTTACATAAAAGCTTAACAAACGCAATTTATAAAAATGGTTTATGAATAATCTTGGCAAATAAAAGCAAGAGTGCGAGTTTCAATTAAGATACAGTAAACAAATGAGACTAATGATAAATATTGACGAATATGATTTACAAAAATATGTCACATATGGGATTTGTTCATAGGAATTACGATTAAGATTTACTACATAAACTTAAATATAATAATAAGAATGGACAATAAATTTAAAATAAATATTTAGCATTTAATATAGTTTCTAAGTAGGAATTACGAAAGGGGTTTATTAATATGATCTAAGGATGCAATTAAAGAATAAGATTTACGAATAAACTTTCAAATAAGATGTATGAATGACATTCTTCAAAGGCAAAACCAGCGAAGGATTACAATGAGAGATTATTTAACATGATTTATGAATACCATTAGATATACAATTAACATATGAGCTTGAAATCGGATTAATCATTAAGAATTACAAAGTGTTTATGAGAAGACTTAACGACAAACTTTTATAAATGTCATTTACAAATATATTTTATAATACAACAAATTAGAATACGACTAACGACTTGGTTTTGCATTTAAGATTAAAGATTGATTACATTATTTTTTCAGAATGCAAAGTGGATTGTTATGTGAGGATTTCAAGGCAAGGATTGAACAAGATTAACAAATGCAACTCCCAAATAAGACGCCACAAAGACACTTTGGCCGATGACAACCAGGACGGCAATACCAGCGAAGGATTACACCGGGGGATTACCGAACACAGAGCGGGATTACTTTGAGGGATTAACGACAAGAAGGATGACTAATTACAGCCGCCCCGGGGAGAGGGCGCTACTGTACCCAATTTGTACGATGTCCGTTAAGTCGGTTAAATCCGTTGGAATAATTTGAATTCAAGGGGGTCGGCCGGAGGGGGGTTGCCTAAGACCGCCACCCGGGTCTTTTAACCTTTTCAATCAAAAGATGATTTGTTTTCTTTCATTTATTTTCTTGTTTCTTGTTTTCCATATTTTGAATATTTATTAACCTATTTGGTATACCATGACGCTTTATTTATTTTTATTTTTTTTCTTCTGGCTATTATTAAACGTTTTTGTTTAGTTAAGCCTTAAGGGGTCTATTGAAGTAAAAAGATTAGCTAAGATAGCTTACACTGGTTTGATTGCTAGAGGTGCTTCTTATGTTGTATAAAATAAATTTGTGTCAGCCAGAATAAATCAAAATATATACCAGTTATTCAAAGGGTTAATGCTACTCCCAGGGTCCAGAAAAACTACCTCCCCTAAATGGCACAAAAGGTCTGAAAATCGCCAAACTAATGGGGCGCACATCTTAAAATCTCAAAGCTAATGGGACTAAACATTAGGGCGAAGGGGGGACCCAGAGAAAAACTTTCCCTAATCAAGAGAACGGCCGATTTAAAACATTTAGGGGGTGACAGCTAGGTTGTAATATTATGATTGGAATTAAGGGAGGGGGGTTATATATATATATATATATATATATATATATATATATATATATATATATATATACTGTATATATATATACCGGTATATATTTTTCTTCTCATTATTATATATTTTAGTTTAGTTTGCTCCCTAGACCTTTATATAAGTTAAATCAACAATCCAAGAAATTTTTACATTTTACGGTAGAAAAACGTTCCAGCCGAAGGCAGATTCATATTAAATGACATGCTTGATATCGCTCGCCAGGAAAAAATTGTCAGCTGAATGGCACAAAAGGTTTTAATAGACAAAAAATTGAGTGAAAGTTCTTAAAATCGTCAAACTAATGGGGCGAACGTCTTAAAATGTCAAAACTAATAGGGCTAAGCATGAGGGAGAAAGGGGGACCAGAAAAAACAACACCTCTATTTAAACAAGCGGACTTACGACGCAAGAGGCCATAAGACGTAATACCTTAGGGGGGTGACAGGGAGGTTGTAATATTGTGAATGGACTTAAGACACCGTGCCCTAATTAGCAAAACAATGACAATCCACCACACAATATTCTCAAGAGGTAATTATGACCACCAACAGTTTCCTCTTTATACACCTTCAACAAGCTTTAAATGAATACCCTCAAGAAAAGCCTGAAGATAAGTGTGTGCCTTTTTTCGGTACATAAATGTTTCCTCCTAAGTTGCAGACTCGCTATTGCTCACCAGTAAAAAATGCAGCACCTAAATGTCACGAAAGGTCTTAGAATCGAATGTATTAAAATGTCAAAACTAATGGGGCTCAACAGGAGGGAGAAGGGGGTCCAGAAAACCCTCCTTAAGCTAACTAGATTACAAACACAAGAGTTAAAAAGCATATCGTTATGTGTGTGAGCGCTTTAAGCTTTTTTTCTAGGCCCCCATCTCCCTCATGGGTAGCCCCATTCGTTTTGAGATTTTAAGATGTACGCCCCATTAGTTTGGGTATTCAAAGACCTTTCACCCCATATTTGTTGTCAAGCTTAAGACCTTTCATGCCATTTTGGTGTCGATTCTTTCCTGGAGAACGATAGCGAGACTGTCATTTATGAGGAACAGGCCTTCGACCGGGGTTAATCTCGAAGGGGGGTCTAATTGGGGGTATTTATTAAGCTTAATGGAGGATCAGGGAGCATATCGTGATAAACTGTACCTATCCTATGTGTTAAGTATTGTTGATGTCGACAGTCATAGCTCTGGCGCTAGTTCAGAAGCGTCCGCCAGAGGTCTCCAGTGAAATGTTGGTAGGGAGAACTAAAACGAGTCAGAATACATTGAAACTACAGTAAAAGATTAGTGAAAATTAATACTTACCATAGCCACACATCTAACATATATATATCCAATTAATTGACGATGGCTAGCAGTACACCAATATTAATCTATTTTTAAACCATTGCCTCTCGTTAAAGGTAAAACTACAGAGATGTGTGAGTAGCTTCCTAGAATAAGAGATCACCAGGCCACTAATATACAGGGAAATGGAAACGTGTGTGTGTGTGTGGTGGTGGGGGGGGGGGGGGGGGGAGTGAGTGTGTGTGTGTGTGTGTATCGGTGTCTATGTGTGTGTTTGTGTGTGTTCGTTTATGTGTGTGTGTCTATGTATGTGTGTGTGTGTGTGTGTGTGTGTGTGTGTGTGTGTGTGTGTGTGTCTGTCTGTATGTCTGTGTGTGTGTGTGATTATTCAGAACAAATACGAAAACTACAAATGTCAATATAATGGCAGCCGTTGAAGCCGTTGGATAATTCAAATTCAAATCAGTAGTACTGCCTAAAGACCCTATAGTGACAGGGATCGGCCAACCTCCGCCATCTTGGTGCCACTGGTGTCATTTATCCTCTCTGTAAACCTAAATCTCCATACCCATACAAAACACTCAGGAATACTATACCCTGTTCCTAGCAGGTAGGCCAAAACTCTTGAACGTCTTGTAATTTCCTTTATCTCACTTAACTAACGACGGTAAAGATCACAGGATTCGTACAATAAAGATAGGGATCCAATTCAAGAGATTCCCGAATTACTCTCCACCCGTAAAAAAAGGGGCCTTTCAAATGACCTATAGTTTAGTTAAATGACGTCCGTAAAACCTGTTGGCTTAAACAGATAAAGAAAGAGATGATCTGGTGACTATTAACCATTTAACTTTGAGAGGCTTTATTGGAGAGTATCTATCTATTTATCTATCTATCTATGTATCTATCTATCTATCAAAATCGCCAAGCAAGTTAAGAGGCTTTATTGGAGAGTATCTATCTATTTATTTATCTATCTATGTATCTATCTATCTATCAAAATCGCCAAGCTAACGGGCCGAACGTCTTAAAATATGAAAACTAATGGGGCTACACATGAGGAAGAAGGGGGACCCGAAAAACGACCCATCTCCCCTTAAAGTCGTTGGATTACTACTCGCCATAAGAAACACGAGGAACCCGAGCAAATTTCCTGGGCATAATGACGACCGTTAAAACCGTTGGAGATATCGCCGGAATTCAAACTGCGCCATCACTCCGGTCGCCTCAGGTCCTTTAATCCGCCAGCCTACCAGGGATCCTTGTTGAGTGAATAAAATCGGACAGAGACAGCCAGAATACAATGAGAAGGTTGGGATTGTCTTGAAGGAAGTACTTGAAACTAGATTCTGAAACACAACGTAAAGTCTCAGATAAAATATAATGGATGCAATCGTATTTGAGGACGTTATTCTATTTAGTTATATTTTTATTCACGAACACTCTAGTTTCCATCGTTGGGAAACCTTCAATGGGCTATGCTTGGTAACCATGATGAGTGAGGGACTGAGGGTAATAGAAGGATATGCGTTAGCATTCTTAATTAAATTCAAACACTTGGGGTTAACAAGCATAAATTGTAAATATCGGTTTATACAGGACGATGACGTCTCATTTTACGTTATTCACGTTAAAACTACTATAGAGGTAGAGAGAAGAGAAACAAAAATACAAAATTAAAACACGTGCCATTAAAATCATGTAGGGGTAGCCAAAATAATAAAACGAAGAAGACTATATTAAAAGAATGTTGGTAGGGTGTGCTGCCAGTGGTAATCCATTAGCGAGGTAGGCCTTGTGACAGATGCCTCCCCTGGGGTGGGTGGCCAGGCGGGGACTATGAGAGCCCCGGGACAACATGGGCGGAGGGGCGTGAAGGAGGTTATGGAGATACACATCCGTGTGACCAATTGACAGGCTTCAGTTTGTAACATTGTTACTTGGCTTAAAAATGTCTTATATATGCGCAGTCGGACTGTGAAACGAGTCATTTTGTGAAATGATTAAAATGTTAATCAGTCTGTGAAATGACTGGTTACTAACCTAACTGGATTAGGTTAGGTTAGGTTAGGTTAGGTTAGGTAGGTGGGGCAACCCCCACAGTTTCCTTCAAGCTCGCAAAAAGCAGATTGAGGTGTGCCATTGTGTGAACAATTTGCTTCACTTCATAAATGATAGGTGGAGATCAATATAACCTAACCTAACCCAGTTAGGCTAGTAAAGCGTCTCACTAAATATATAGATATATACATAATTACACACGCACACACACACTCTTTTTTAGTCTTTCGTACACTGAGACATACACACAAGCACACAAACACACCACAGCCAACATACAAACATTTCTCCCATACACAGACCCCTCCCAACAATCACACATATCTCCCATCCATACATACATACATACATTCATTACATACACACGCACACACACACACACACACACAAACAGCCAGCCAAACAGCCCTCCAACTACCCTCCCGTGTCTACTTCCAAACTGGGTGTGAACTGCCATAATATTCCCTCAGAGACAAATTCGCTCTCTAATATCGGGCAAGGGATTGACAGACAACACATACAGTATATATCAAGTTTTCTATATAGTATTCGTCTGGATGATCAGATTTTTTACGGTATATTGTTATTTTTTTAATCTGTTTTGTTGGTATATACTGTATATATTTTTTACTTTCTTTTATTTTATTTATATTTTTGTAGAACATTTGGTAGAATTATGAAGCAAAGATAGAAGTTTCACAATATTAAGAAAATAAGAAAAAATAAATAAATAAATCGGAAATCAGCAAAAGGCCGACACGAGGGAGATACTATTCACACCCAACCCACATAATTCATATGACTATCCAGTGTGCCCATTAAATTGTATACAGTTCCTTAGAGGATTATGACGCATTTTGACAGTTTATTGTTCCTATCATTAGACGATTTCAAACAGTTTCGGAAGGGCTTGTGGGAATGAAAAGGGTTAAAACTATATCCATTAACCTTCTGACTTCCATATACTCTTCCTAATCTTACTAAAATTGTCTAATGATAGGAATAATAAACGTTCAAAATACATGATAATCCTCAAGGTGTTAATAACAGTCAATATAACGAGTGCAAATAAAGAGAAGCTCGTAGCTTACCGTAAATGACTTAATGACTCGTTTATATACGGGAACCAGCAGCACACATACCTGAAAACAACAAGTTATTATTATTATTATTATTATTATTATTAGTAGTAGTAGTGCGTTTATTATTATTATTAAGTCAACATGGATAAACAACAGGAGGAATTATGCAGATCACAATTCTCTCAGTAATGTACACATTCAATGGGTACCGGTATTTAATAGCATGAACCTAGCAGTACGATTCCCGTGCATATATATATATATATATATATATAGAGAGAGAGAGAGAGAGAGAACCATAGATTAAGAAAGTAATGATGTTACAATTAGCTAAGCGAAAACATTTGGATTATTAATATCTAAATTCGCCCCAATACGCCCATTTACAAAAAAATAGAAACATAACAAATAGGCTAAAGTCTACGTTGAGGCGTACAAAGTTTTCATTTATATTAATTTATAATTTTTGTCTACTAATATTTCGTTTAGGTCAGGTCATTTCGTAGATAGATCAGATTTACTTAAGCATTTTATAAGCTCTCAAACAATCGAGTTGTCCTGACCATATTCTCAAATCGGCTGCTTAGATTAGGTTAATTGAGTAATAAGGTTAGATAATTGTATAGCTTAGGTTAGGTTAGGTTAAGGATAGATTTAGTCATGGCTATGATAGATTTGAGTAGCTTATGTTAGTTTAATTTAAGCTGGGATAGACTAAGGCTACGTAAACTTGAAAATACGTACGGTTAGCTCAAGTTAAGTTAGCAACAAGACAGGACAAAACAGAGAGAGAGAGAGAGAGAGAGAGAGAGAGAGAGAGAGAGAGAGAGAGAGAGAGAGAGAGAGAGAGAATACCACCAGCCAGGATAGTACCAAGCAAGTGATGTGTTCTGGCATTAACGTTGATCCCTCCGAGGCAGACGCTCATTAAGGGGGGGATGGTTGGTGGTTCTAGCCCCCCCCCCCCCCTTTCTCCTTCATAATTAGTTATGTGAGAATTATAAGGGTAAAGATTATCTCAATTAACCCTCCATATACCCTTCCTAATCTGAATAAAATCGTCTAATAATAGCCAGAAAACAGAACAGACATGCGTAATCGGATCTTGAATGGGTTTTTAGAGAAGAATGAGACAGTATAAATAATTGAAAGACAATAGTCGTTCACGAAAATTAGTATATTATATTAATCTGAAAAAAAAAGGATAGAATAAACTACCAGAAATAAAATATCAATAGATAAAACATAAAGCAGAAAACGAAAAAATAAATACAAGTAAGAATGCGGGAAATTCTGAGGAAACATGAAGGGAATACTACGAAAAAAAAAAAAGGAATAATTAAAACACACGACACACATACAAAACGCAACAAGGGAGACACAAATATAGCAATATGTGAATATAAATATAATCTTCTTACTCTTACTTATATACTGTATATATATATATATTTATAAAAGGTTCTGGAGAAAAAGACAAAGAAACTAATCAAAAGAATAAAAAACAAATTTGTTTAAAACAACGAAAACAAAGCAAAAAGCAAACGAAGAATAAGATAGCATAGGAATCTTTAAAAACATCCAAATCATACGAAAATAAATATATTACGAAGATTATAAACATGAATAAGAAAGTCTGAATATAAAATAATAGCAAAAATATCAAGAAAAGAATAATATGGAGAAGGTAAAAACATGAACAAGAAAAACTGAATTTTAAGACAAGTAGGCCTATGCAACAATGAACAAAATAAAATAATGAATCACACGATTAGAGCAAAAAAAAAAAAAAGAAAAAAAGCATAGAACAAAACACGAATGCATTTACAAGAAAAAGTATATTAAGGGAAAGGACGTATAGAACGGCCTAAGAAAATAAAAGTACAAAGAAAATAGAGAAAAGAAAGAAAAACAATTACGGCAAAACAAGAAAAAGAAAGAATAAGAACAATAAGACAAAGCCCTAAGACGCTTCCCTCCCTAGACTTGGCGGGAAGCTCTCGGGTTGCCGTGCCCCAGCTCAACTTTCCCGCCAAAACTCTCACCTTTTCAAATCCCTTCGCGCCAAATTTCTCCTTTTCCCGCCCACAGCACCAAAGTATCCGATTCCAGCCACCTTCCCCCTCCCCCCAACCATTCCTTCTCTCTCCGGTTCCACTACACTCACTCACGCTCTCTTTCTGCTACCTTTTCCCACTTTCCTATATTTGTAATTCTGCTAAGTCTGCTAGAATTAAAGCATGGACGCTTCGATGAGATCGAAGGATCTGTGTATGTAGCATTAACTATGTAAATCTCCGTTCCTTTGTCTTTCTCCAGTTACTTTCCTTCCCCCCCTCTCTCTCACTCCCTCTCCCCCTCTCTCTCTCCATTTCAATGCCTTCCCCCCCCCCCCCCCCTCTCTCTCTCTCTCTCTCTCTCCACCCCCGTGTTAAATCTCTGGAGGAATCCCCTGTGATCCTCCCGAGTTATTTTTATTAAGCTCTGGATTTTAACTAGGGATTTTTATAGGGCGAGTATGCGTTGATTAGTCTGGTTGTTAATTATATACTGGGTGATTTATGGGGCATATATTGTTGCTAGTGGCAATATACAGCTTGTGATTAATGTTATGGGAAACCCTATCTCAACTATAATATATATATATATATATGATATATATATTGTTACGTATCTTGATCCTCAAGTGGTTAACTTGATGAATCTAGATAGCACAGAGATATATATTACGGTATCAGTCAGCTGAAGGCAAAACAAAAGTAAAATCTAATAAAATTATTTCCTGTTGTTGCTTCCTTTCCTTTTGGATCTTAGGACTTAGTATCCTTTATTGACTGATGCTCTTTAATTATGAAAAATACTGAAACTAATTAAAGTCATGTAGTATTTATAAAGAATTATTATTTAACCGAAGCTTAGTAGGCTATGGTTATGAACCGAATAAGTTATATCTAAAGAAGGACTATTAATTCTATAAAAAGTCTTGAAAGATAAATATTAAAGTAAGAATATTTCTGTCTCTTACCCTTTTTGAAATGAATAGATAGTTTTCTTATATGTCCTTTTATTTATATTTAATTTAATTATTCTTGGTTCTTGTCTTACGTTAATAGAATTATATTATTATTATCATCAGGAGTAATATCAAAGTCACATAAAAAGTTAGATATATATATTTAATAATTAGTTAAATGTATTTCTTAACCACGTAACATTGGTTTGATTATGAGTAAATAAAGTTACAGGATCGTTTCATAGATTCGATTCAGGTCTCACTCAAATAATATGAAAAGCAAAATATAATATTTTGAAGCAAAAGAATTTTCTTCAGCTTAGGAAATCACTATAAGTAATATTAACACAGCCATGTTAGTCTAAGGCGATATTACTAATATGAGACAATAGCATCACCGTACTAAGCACCGTTAAGCAATGTAAGCTTAATTCAAAGAAAATGAAAGAACTCGTAAGTATTAATATAAAACAATAGTATTACTTTCATCATAACCCAATTACTTAAAGAGTTGCTTTATTCCACAAGTTAGTCAACTAAAATAGTTAAGTACATAATAATAGCGTTAACGTTACTTCGCAATCAAATAGTTAAGTACACAATAATAGTAGCGTTAACGTTAATTCGCAATCAAATAGTTAAACACATAATGGTAGCGTTCACGTTAATTCCCAATCACATATCTCACTAACCAACATAACGTAAGTGTTTACACCGAACACACTTAACACACATTTATATAATCTGACTGACAGTCACAATCCCATTATAATACTTCACCCCGTCTTCCTCCAGCTGCAAGTTCACCTTCCCCAACTCCAAATGAGACTGATTTGAATGCCCACAACTCGGGTCTTATATACCAAACAATGATGGTGTAGGAACGAATCAGGAGGCGAGTGATGGTGCGCGCCCCTATCATAGCTCCTCGAGTTGCATAGCAGGTGCCTGGTCCAATCACAGCTCCCGGCGTCGATCATACGTCATAGCATCGTGGCATCGAGGTAGTTTGCAGAGTCCCCTATGACGCACGCAGGTGTGAAGGCTTGTTTGCAGGTATGCGGGCGAGGTAGTTTCCCCACTCGCTTCACCGTTTGGGTAGTTCGGCTCCTTCAACTCTAATTCGAACTCTTAAATTAACATACAGGGCTCCGTATGTCAGACCTCCCCCCTAGAAAAGAGTTTAAGGAGTACAGTACATAATATTAAACAGAATACATAAATAGATTCACCACCAGATTGGCAACAGCAAGATTATAATGAGGATATAATAAGGATATCACCCAAAGTAGGCAACGTCTCCAGGTACCACATCAGAACATAGCCGGAACGTAGCTGGAGCGTTATTCGAACTGCAAGGCATCTCACAGCTGAAGGCTTAAAAGCGCACTACAAAAGCATGATATTTACCTCGCTACAAGGGAGAGCTAATTGCCAAAATCCTCTCATTAATTTAAACTTACTGCTGTATGAGGCCAAACTGGTAAATGCAATCTTTGATCCGTGGCAGTGGGTAGGTATCGTTCTTTGTGACATCATTAACTTGCCTATAGTCCCTACAAAACCTATGGCTCCCTTCTGGCTTTGGCACAAGTATGACTGGACTACTCCACTGGCTTAAGGCCCTAGTGATCAGTTCATTAGACAACATAAAGTCAAGCTCGACCTGCAGTATACTCCTGCGTTGTGGCGAGACACGGTAGGGGGATAGTTTAATGGGAGTTGCATCCCCTACGTCGATGTCGTGCACGGCCAAAGAAGTGAGCCCTGGAGTATCACGGAACACACTGGGAGACTGAGATAAAACAGAGATTAGATGGTTCGCTTGCTCAGAGGGAAGATGACATAGTTTAGATGGTAATTCCCTCCAAGCCACTGAATTATACTGAAAGTTGGATAGGCTACATGACAAGTCAAAGTCTGCATGGATACCTTCAGGCTCTGGAACAGTCTGTTGCGGGTCAGTAAGAGAACTGAAAACTTCGTCCGCACCAGGCTGTTCACAGGTCCTGACATTCACTGCCACAGTGGGAGAATCTGGAGGAGAGGAATCAGGGGACCTATGGTAGGGTTTCAACATATTTATATGGAATACTTGCGTGGGCTTTCTCCTGTCTGGGGTAGTTACTAGATAATCGGTAATGCTCACCCTCCGAATGATCTTATATGGGCCTCTGAACTTGGCAGATAATGGTTGGCCAAAAAGGGGGAGCAGGACCAAAACCTCATCACCGGGCTGAAACTCCCTCTCACGGGCTTTTCTGTCATACCATTTCTTCATGGAGCTTTTAGCCACGGTCAGGTTTTGAGCGGCAAACTCACATGAGGATCTCAGCCGGGTTTTGAAATCTGAAACATACTTGAGGTTTTGGTTCCCCTCCTGGCCGACTAGGCTATCCTGCAATAGTTGCAAAGGACCTCTTACCTGGTGACCGAAAACTAGCTCATTAGGGGAAAAACCCAGGGATTCAGTTGGAACCTCACGAGTAGCAAATAAAAGAAAAGGTACCCCCTTATCCCACTCAACTCCGGTCTCTGTACAATATTTACGTAACATTCCTTTTAATGTCTGATGATATCGTTCGAGAACCCCTTGACTCTCTGGGTGGTAGGTGCTAGACTTAACATGCTCGATACCCAACTCCTTCAGGGACTGCTGAAAAATGTTAGAGGTAAAATTAGTTCCTTGATCACTTTGCACCTCATGGGGGAAACCCATTCTGGTGAAGAATTTGAGCAGTTCCTTGATGACAGTTGGAGCAGAGGTAGTCCTTAAGGGTATAGCCTCTGGGTAGCGAGTTGCCATGTCCATGATAGTTAATAAATAAATGTTACCTTGGGAAGTCTTAGGCAATGGGCCTACAATGTCCACTACCACCCGAGTAAAAGGATTCTCGAAAACGGGCAAGGGCACCAGAGGATGTACAGGCACCTTCTGATTGGGTTTTCCTGTCATCTGGCAAGTGTGACACACTCTACAACACTCACTACATCTGCACGCATTCCTGGCCAGTAAAAGTGGGCTCTGATTCTGTCTAGAGTTTTTCTCACACCTAGGTGTCCTGCCAATGGTATACAATGTGCCATTTCCATGATATCTTTACGACAAGGTTTGGGGACTACTACTTGATGGACGTCCCAAGCCCCGTCATCGATTGGTCTGTGTGGCGGTCTCCATCTTCGCCATAATACTCCTCCTTTGAGGTAGAAACATTCACCACCCTCCTTCTCACATTCTTCTTCACTCACGGACCTGGCAGCTAACTCCTTGCATTCACGATCATCTCTCTGTAGCTCTACCAGGCCACTAGGACAATTTGGAGGAGTTTCATAGTCATCTTTAGGGTCAAGATGAGCCATAAAAGTGTCAGATAAATCCACCTCAGTCACATCATCAGGTACAGTAGGAGCGTCCATTCACACTCTCATCACCCCTTTCATCAACTCTTACATTCGGTACATTTCTGTCGGAGGGAACTGCTACTTGAGACATTGAACGTGTGACAGCACACACAGGGAAAACTGTTGGCATCTCCTTTTCGAGCTCACCGGTTAGTGGCTCGTTAACAGGGGAAAGTGACAAAATGGGGTCTGGTCGGACCTTCTCACCTGCTACATCATTCCCCAAAAGGAGTGTTACCCCAGGCACAGGGATATCTTGGGACCTACACAAAGCTATGGTGGCCTCACCCTGTAGTAACTCACATTCAATTTCGCCTTTTACCAAGTATGCATAAAACTGGCCTCCAGCACCTCTCATTACAACTGGTTCGCCAGGTGGGCACTCAGTGTAAGGATTCACCATGAGGGTGCTAGTAGAACCTGTGTCTCTCAGAATTTTTACCTCATGCATACAACCATTTAATCTCACGTTACCAGATGAAATAAAGGGACGGTAACTGTCCTGCACTGATGGTGAAATTATTATTGGCTTAACCCTAGTGGGTTGCACCACACATGCTACTACACCCCTGTCTAGATGTTTTACGTTAGCTGCTTGGTACTCTGTCGAGAGTCCTGCATTAAAGGAACTTTTGGTGCTAGGTACTCCTTCTGTCGGGAGTCCTTCATTACAGGCACATATGGAGTTTGAGATACGGTGGCAACTGTCTGCCCCGATCTCTCAGTTCTCTCCTTGGCCCAGCACTGATAAGCTAGGTGGCCTCTCTTGCCACAAAAAGTACATACTTTAGGGGATACGGGAACGTTCCTCTTTGAGCATTACTATTAGTTTGGGGCCCACCTCTGTTACCATTGCCCTGAGTCGCATTTTTAGTTGGGGGAACAATTCGGTTTTGGCTAGCTGGGGAAGACGTTATAGGCTTGTGACTGGGTCTGTCAGATTTGTGATTGGGATACTTAAAATTAGAACTAGAATTATCGTAGGGCTTCTTTCCACGAAATTTGTTGTGGAGCACGTATGTGTCAGCCATGTCAGCGGCGTCAGCAAGACAATCTACCTTTTTCCCCTTTAAATGATAGGATACAGAAGAATCAATTTTCCATAGGAAATTTTCTAACAGGACCAACTCCTTCAGATCGTTGTAGCTTGTGACTTTCTTACTCTTGACCCAATGATTGAAAGTTTTAGTCATGGTCCTAGCAAATACCTTATGGGTTTCTTCTACTTTCTTCTGGTTTTTACGGAAAGATTGCCTGTAAGCCTCAGGCTGCAATTGATAGGTTTTTAAGATAGCTTCTTTGAGATTGTCATAATCCTGCCTAACTTCTGCTACTTCTGACAAATACGTGGCTCGAGCCTGCCCTGTCAAAACGGTTTGTAACATGAAAGGCCATTGATCTCTTGTCCACTTCATACCTCCAGCAACTTCCTCAAACAAAACAAAGAAATCCTGCACATTATCCTCAGTGAAAGGTGGAATGACACTAGTCATAGTCAATCCCAGAGGGGGAGCAATTTCGGGAGCATTTGTATTGACATTTAGTTGAGCCGTACGATATTGATATTCACATTTTATGCTAGTTTCTTCGGTATTTGCTTTTATTCTGGCTAGTTCTAGTTCAACATTTAGTCTGGCTTGTTCGGTCTTTATTCTGGCTAGTTCCAGTACTTGATCACCGGTCAAACCAGGTGGCAATTGTTCATCAAGTCGGCTAGGTTTACTAGGGATCCCACCAACTGCTCCTCACCCTCCCCGCCTTCTACAGGGGAACAGGTGGGTTTTTATGGTCTGAGCCACCTCTACTTTAGACATGTTTGAGACAGTTAATTGGAGATGTGAGGCAAGCACTTTCAGTTCGGATTTTGACAGTCAGTCAATATCAGGGGCTGTGGGTTCTGATTCTATGAAAACTCGAGCATCTTCTTCATTAATTAGTTGAGGCATGATTAATATTTGATTTTTTAGTAGTGAAACGTTAATGAAACGGAGTGAAACTGTATGAAACGAATCCTGGCAAGGTCGCCACTCTTCTGTTACGTATCTTGATCCTCAAGTGGTTAACTTGATGAATCTAGATAGCACAGAGATATATATTACGGTATCAGTCAGCTGAAGGCAAAACAAAAGTAAAATCTAATAAAATTATTTCCTGTTGTTGCTTCCTTTCCTTTTGGATCTTAGGACTTAGTATCCTTTATTGACTGATACTCTTTAATTATGAAAAATACTGAAACTAATTAAAGTCATGTAGTATTTATAAAGAATTATTATTTAACCGAAGCTTAGTAGGCTATGGTTATGAACCGAATAAGTTATATCTAAAGAAGGACTATTAATTCTATAAAAAGTCTTGAAAGATAAATATTAAAGTAAGAATATTTCTGTCTCTTACCCTTTTTGAAATGAATAGATAGTTTTCTTATATGTCCTTTTATTTATATTTAATTTAATTATTCTTGGTTCTTGTCTTACGTTAATAGAATTATATTATTATTATCATCAGGAGTAATATCAAAGTCACATAAAAAGTTAGATATATATATTTAATAATTAGTTAAATGTATTTCTTAACCACGTAACATTGGTTTGATTATGAGTAAATAAAGTTACAGGATCGTTTCATAGATTCGATTCAGGTCTCACTCAAATAATATGAAAAGCAAAATATAATATTTTGAAGCAAAAGAATTTTCTTCAGCTTAGGAAATCACTATAAGTAATATTAACACAGCCATGTTAGTCTAAGGCGATATTACTAATATGAGACAATAGCATCACCGTACTAAGCACCGTTAAGCAATGTAAGCTTAATTCAAGAAAATGAAAGAACTCGTAAGTATTAATATAAAACAATAGTATTACTTTCATCATAACCCAATTACTTAAAGAGTTGCTTTAGTCCACAAGTTAGTCAACTAAAATAGTTAAGTACATAATAATAGCGTTAACGTTACTTCGCAATCAAATAGTTAAGTACACAATAATAGTAGCGTTAACGTAATTCGCAATCAAATAGTTAAACACATAATGGTAGCGTTCACGTTAATTCCCAATCACATATCTCACTAACCAACATAACGTAAGTGTTTACACCGAACACACTTAACACACATTTATATAATCTGACTGACAGTCACAATCCCATTATAATACTTCACCCCGTCTTCCTCCAGCTGCAAGTTCACCTTCCGCAACTCCAAATGAGACTGATTTGAATGCCCACAACTCGGGTCTTATATACCAAACAATGATGGTGTAGGAACGAATCAGGAGGCGAGTGATGGTGCGCGCCCCTATCATAGCTCCTCGAGTTGCATAGGCAGGTGCCTGGTCCAATCACAGCTCCCGGCGTCGATCATACGTCATAGCATCGTGGCATCGAGGTAGTTTGCAGAGTCCCCTATGACGCACGCAGGTGTGAAGGCTTGTTTGCAGGTATGCGGGCGAGGTAGTTTCCCCACTCGCTTCACCGTTTGGGTAGTTCGGCTCCTTCAACTCTAATTCGAACTCTTAAATTAACATACAGGGCTCCGTATGTCAGAATATATATATATATATATATATATATATATACAGTCTACATATATATATACAGAATATATATATATATATATACAGAATATATATATATATATTATATATATATATATATATATATATATATGTGTGGTGTGTTGTTACGACCGGGCACTCGGGTACACTAGGGCTCTTACACAGGACTCGTGTATGGCTCGCTGCCACAACGGAAACACACGATCCCAACCCAGAGTACTGCCAGCCGAACAAAAAACGCCACTACCCTCCAGAGTTCTATCTGCTATAACGGGGTATACAAGAACTCGGTACTAGCGTTTCACACAACAGACTAATAACAAGACGGGAGTTATCTAGTCTGGTCAACAATCAAACAAAGAAGAAAGTCTACAACACTAAAGAATAGTGTTGGCCGAAGCCGAAGTAATCCACCCTTGACTAAGAACTTAAGAAGTCCTCCACCCTCTACTTCGGATCGGCACAATTACGTTACGTTAAACAATAGTCCTCGAGCATCAAGCAAGGAATCTTCTGATAAAGTTAGATGCTTCTCGAATACTCGTAAGAAGTAAGTATCGGATTTTGAACAGCAATTCAATAAGTAACACACTGGCAATTAACTAATATTAAAGGCTTTAAGTTGACATAAGAAGAATTATAAGAATAAACAATAGTAAATGGCAAACATTAAGAAGAAGTACTCCGACAATGCACTGACAATAGCCTACTAGGATTGTGCTCGTGGGCCACTAATCTCTACAGTAGCTAAGCGTGCCACACATGAAATCAATAGTGCATAAACAATAACATACATAAGGAGAAGCTTCAATACTATGCTGTATCTGCTGACCGAGCAAAGTCTAGCTGGGATGTAGTAGGCTAGGAAACAATGGCTGAGCAAGCGGCTCGTAGCCTAGCGAGGTCCTTAAGGCTGTGCGGCCAAATTACGTTAATTGACGGGATGCTCTCTTGAGAGATCCAGATCACTAGTATCTGGTTCTCTCCTGGCGATCCTCTCAAAGTCAAGCAAATGAGATAGCACAGTGTTGGGTGGCAGAGGCAAAAGCCCTCACTCGCAACACAGTGCTAAACTCCCACGGTACACAGTCAGAAAGACCACCTAGGCGTTCCACGTCTCCGTTGCAATTGTACTGGTTCAACCGCAACCTAGTACTCATAGGAAATCACAACTCAGAAACCCTATCCCAGTCTAGCATTGCCTAAACCAGCAGAAAACAGGAACATGAATAATCGCACACAGGGAAATGCATATACGAGTGCAACAAACATCAATCAATCCTATTCTAGTTAACCCTTCCAAAAATAGGCTATCTAACAGGCACTTATCTCGTGAGAACTCAAGCGATAATACTTTGGCTGACTAAATCTGCACCAAAGGGGTCATTGGTTAAAAAGGGACGAGAAGAGAAGAAGATAGGCTGTTCAGAGAGTAGAGAAAGTTCACATCAGTCGGAAGAATATGGATAGTTGCAAGGGATATGAGAAGTCGCTCTGCCTGATGAGTTCTAAGGGACAATGCGGCTAGACTTCCCTTTTTATACTCGGCCCTCTAGTGAGCATATCACCAACTACTAAGGACCGCCCACTAGCAATCATTACGTAATATTCTCTCTCAATCTGGGATCGACAAAGGATTTCCCACGCACTGAGAGGGAGGAGGGAGGAGGGAGGAGGGAATTAGGCCTACCTGCCCGCGTGGCGCACTCACTGGTCCCCGTTACATACTCTCTCTCTCCTCTCATCATTACAAATAAGTCCCACACACAACACTTATAACTAATGATATAAAATAGAACTCGTTGACTCAGATGAAAACAAAATACATATTTATAATACTTATAGTACAACGGCTCACATAAACTAAGTTAGGAAACTCTACACAGACTACAGCCAAAGTTCCTGCCCTGACGATCCTAGCGAGAGTGGGGGCCTGACTGGGCGTTCTGTACAGCATGCTCATACTCGACATGCGTCACAGTGTGTGTGTGTGTTTTAAATATATTTGAACTTTCGTTAAGAACCCCTTCAGTACAAACATTCCTTTCTTCATCATAGTCTTTGTTAATATTTAATAATTGTATTTCACTTATAAATACCCTGTACAAGTTAAATGGGAAAACATATCACGATTAACCGTTTGAATCAAAATCGTGAGTTAATAGTTTGAATATAAGATAAATAACGTCTTGATAGCGTAATGCATAAATGTGCGGAATTTCGGTGTGAGTATCCTAGGTTCGAGTCCTTGGAGTGCCACACGTTTTGTTGATTTCATTAATTGAGTTTAGAAGTAAAGTTGGTTGGTGAAAAAATATGAATTCAATGTGTGTTTGGTAGAAATTATATATGATAAAAAGTGTGTGTGTGTGTGTGTGTGTGTGTGTGTGTGTGTGTGTGTGTGTGTGTGTGTGTCTAATAATAAAATAATAATAGTAATCGGTTTATTTCGTGTGTGTGTGTGTCTAATAATACAATAATAATACTAATCGGTTTATTTCGTGTGTGTGTGTATCTAATAATAAAATAATAATACTAATCGGTTTATTTCGTGTGTGTGTGTCTAATAATAAAATAATAATACTAATCGGTTTATTTCGTGTGTGTGTGTGTCTAATAATACAATAATAATACTAATCGTTTATTTCGTGTGTGTGTGTGTGTCTAATAATAAAATAATAATACTAATCGGTTTATTTCGTGTGTGTGTGTGTGTTTAATAATAAAATACTAATACTAATCGGTTTATTTCGTGTGTGTGTGTGTCTAATAATAAAATACTAATACTAATCGGTTTATTTCGTGTGTGTGTGTGTGTGTGTGTATTCTTTATATATGACGGCATTTGATTCGCGCGGAAATGTTCACGAGATATTCCGTGAACCATTCCTTCAAGGTATTTCCCGGGTTAAAATCTCCCGTGCTTTTCAGGATTTTTTCGTTTTGGGGGGGAAAGCGAAGAATGACAATATCTGAGCGGGACTGTCACTCAAGGCTTGAGCTAATATACATTGATGGGACGTCGTGAGAGAGAGAGAGAGAGAGAGAGAGAGAGAAGAGAGAGAGAGAGAGAGAGAGAGAGAGAGAGAGAGAGAGAGAGAGAGAGAGAGAGAGTGAGGTGATGTGAGATTTAACCAATGTAAATGGTGAAAACTGAAAACACTAACATGTAAATTTGGATATGCAAAATAGTGTAAACAAAAATGAAAATATAGCTAGAACATTGTAACATACGAGCAAGACCGCTTTCCAGAACAAAGACATGTGCAAACAAGGAAAAGAATGTTAAAAATGTGAAAATTAAAGGAAAGGAATGTTGAAAATATGAAAATGAAAGGAAAGGAATGTTGAAAATGTGAAAATGAAAGGAAAGGAATGTAAACAATGTGAAATTGAGAGAAAATATGAAAAAAGACAACTAATACAAACAATGGTGATACATAATAGAAATACATAATAATTATAGGGTATATGTGTGGAGAGAGAGAGAGAGAGAGAGAGAGAGAGAGAGAGAGAGAGAGAGAGAGAGAGAGAGAGAACAGCATCACTTAGATTACTTATGTTCACTGTCCAATCTCCTGATGAAACGCACAAACAAATACGCACAAACACACACATAGAATGCTTTAGTTCAACTCTCTCTCTCTCTCTCACACAATACGTGACTTTCGCGCCACTCAGGACAACAACAACAACAACAACAGGAGCACCGATGATAATAATGTTCCTCAGAAATGTATTGGAAAACCGACTTATGAGAGAGAGAGAGAGAGAGAGAGAGAGAGAGAGAGAGAGAGAGAGAGAGAGAGAGGAGAGAGAGAGAGAGAGAGAGAGAAAAATGGAGCTGAACTAAAGCATTCTATGTGTGTGTGTGTGTGTAGGAATGACTAAATAACCCAGGATAAAATTTATATACTGTATGTCCGCGGTGCTCTGGAGACAAATACCTTATAAGCTCTTTCATACCTACATACACACTAACACACACACACACACACACACACACACACATATATACACACACACACACACACATATACACACACACACACACACACATACACATATACACACACACACACACATATACGCACACACACACACACACATATACACACACACACACACATATACAC
>JBAKBP010034704.1:0-20404 GCA_037953745.1 Lithodes maja | reverse complement strand
GCATTAAGTTTCATTCTCCAAAGTTCACACCATGATGTAATTTGGCTAAATCCCTATTCAGAGCAGTAGCAATTACGTGTCGATCTATTGGTGATGGAATTGACGCATATAAAGTTGTATCATCAGCATAGGAGATTAGTTTATTTTCAAGCTCGGAACACAGATCAGCAGTAAAAATAATAAAAAAGCAAAGGCCCAAGGACACTGCCTTGTGGAACAGTGTCAGAAGCGCATCACATGCACCCAGTCCCTTACGAAAACCAAACTGTGAGTTTGGTATCAAATTATGACTATTACAATAAGAGGAAAGGCGTCTGGACAAAAGCCTCTCATAGAGCTTGGATAGGATAGGTGTAATGGAGATAGGGCGATAGTCATTAGGAGATGATGAGGCAGTATTTCCCTTTGGAATAGGAGTGATAATAGCCTTACGCCAGCAAAGAGGAAAACTACCTGATTTCAAAAGCAACCTAAACACCACAGCCAATTTAGGTGCCAAGACCACTGCAACCTTTTTAAAAAAGAGAGGGAAAAACCCATCCGGGTCTGTGCCACCATAGGTATCAAGATCCAGCAAGTACCTTTTCAGTTCAGCTGATTTGAATGCCATTGAATTTAGGTTGGGTCTAGGGAAACATGTCAATGGCAAAGACAATTCCTGATTACTCTGCTTATTAATAAAAATATTAGATAGAATATTGGCCTTCGATAATGGATCAAAAGAGATGGAGCCATCAGAATCACAAAGAGGAGGCATGGAGGAATCTATTCCAAATAAAGAGGATTTCAAAGCGGACCACCATTTATGAGGCTGTGTACCTCCTGCCAGAACATCCTGAAGATGGGAGTTATAATTACTTGTATAGTGTTAGCTATGTTTCTGAAGGGGTTAACTATCAATCAGGTGCCTCCTATAACTGTTTTAATGCCTTGAGTGTTCGAGAATGCATTCCTTATATTATTTTGGCTATCACGAAGCAATTATATTCAGATTAGGATGGACATAACCAGATCAGAGGGTTAATTTTACAGTATTTTCCAATTTCGATTCACTAATGTTCCTTTTAATCTTAATGTATTTGTCTTATAATAGGCAGAATATTCTACTGGATTACGTCTAAATCTTCAAAGGGTTAATGTAACTTAGTACGGTCGATATAATTCAAGTTAAGGATGGCATTATAGAATTAAAGGGATAATTGAGTCTTCCTAAATGTTCTCTTATCGCTGAGTAAAAAATAATCTGGCAGTTACACTAAAGTATAATATGCTATAATAGATTAGTAATTATGCACAAAACCAAAATAATTAGTAATAAAGAGTAATTGAAAATATATCAAAAGGAATTTAAAGGAGTGTATGAGAGTGAGGTGGAAGGTTAAAGAGGGAGAGGCAGATCGAGAGAGGTGGAAGGATGAAGTTGTGTTATACAAGTGAAAGTGGTGTTGGGTTGGCAGAGCAAGCTGTCAGGTGACAGAGGTGCATGGAGGCGATTCATTCATATCCATCCCATTGGGGATTACGGCGTCTGACTATATAAAGACAGATGGATCAAACTTAATAATTATAAGCTATTGAATTACATGCGAATTTGGCAAAGATTAGATTATCAACACCACCAACAACATCAACATCAACAGTAATTAGTGATATTATGCAACAATAATATCGATTAATATACTACTACTTATAATGACAATGGCATCAACAAATAATATAAAACTACGAATATTATGGTTACGCAAATATTGATAGTAGATATATAATTAATATTAGTAATAATTAATTATAGGAGAAAGTCATACTATACACAAAGCGCTATATGACAACTACACAATTAAGTAATAAGCTAGAGAAGCATTCGGTAGAGTGCATGCCTCCGACTACGCTAGCTGGTTCTTTCCTATCTGCCCACCAAATTTCGTGAAAATCTCCTTCTCACTTCTTTCTTGGCGCATATCCTATCTTCCCATTAAATTTCGTGAAACTCGGTTCATAGCGCAAAAACTAACTGCCCTCCAAATGTTGTGAAAACCTCTGGATCGCTTCCTAAGTTGAATCACTGGTTCCTTGGCGTATATCATATCTGCCCACCAATTTTCGTGAAAATCTCCGCATCGCCTCCTAAATTGAATCACTTATTTTTTGTTATCATATCCTTTATGCCCAACAAATATCTGTAATAATCGGTTCATAGCGCATATCCTACCTGACCACCAAACTTCGTGAAATTCTCCGGATCGCCTCCTAAACTGAATCACTTCTTCATATCTGTCCACCAAATTTCGTAATAATGATTCATAACAAACGGTGGCGAAAATATAGCCTCCGTCCAATTTCGTTGGCAGAGGTAATAGAGAAATAATAACAACAACAACAACAACAACAATGCCAAAATATATAGTTTAATAAAATAAAATAGAGATAAAAGTCAAACTGGCAATGCATTCCAAACTCTCCTCATTCAAAAGTTTTCGAGTTTAGGGATGCAAGTGCAATGGGAACTCTCTGTAAGCAAATTTAAGATATATATAAATTAAAATATAAAACAAATAATAATAATAAAATTAATAATAATAATAATAAAAATTATAATAATAGTAATAATAATAATAATTACGATGAATAAATATATAAAATCAACAGCAATAATAATCAAAACACCAATAAAAAGACATCATCACTAGCACTTATCAACAACAAAACTAAATATTAGCAAAAGTCAAAACTCTGGTGCAGCCCAAATTTGTTCCCATTCAAGTCAACTCGAGTTTTTGGAAGGAAGTGCATTGGGAATTCTTCGTAAGTAACTCGATAAATGTCTTGCTTCCTCGCTTGAAAGAGACTATTTCTATTGATTTGTGTTTCCTTATATACAGTATATCAGGGTGGAAGTTTACGGTTTGAAAGCAACATTAATAGCATTGACAATTGGACATACAAAAACTGATATATAATTACACGTTTGCTCTTAAGTTGGACATGGGCTGTTTTTTCTGGTCACCCTTCTTCCTCATGCCTACCCCCAATAGTTTTCAGATTTTATAACGTTCGGCCCATTAGTTTGGCGATTTTAATAACTTTTACCCCATTTCGTTGTCAATTTTAAGACCTTTTGTGCCATTTAGGTGTCGATTTTTTCCTGGCGAGCGAAAGCGAGTCTGTAATCTTAAGAGTAACCGGCCTTTGGCCGGGAAATTTTTCTACCGAAAAATGTACAAATTAATCTAGAAGGGGGATCTGATGGATTTTGTTTAAGTTTGATGGAGGTCTTGGGAGGAAACTAAAAAAACACTAATAAATAAATGAAAAAATCTACCAAAAAGTGAACCATCCCCCCTTAAAAGACCAAGTGTTTGGGAGGATGTGGATGTCCGTGAAGGAGTGTGTCTGTGTGGGTGGGTGGGGGGTTAATAGGTGCATTATACAGTATATATATATATATATATATATATATCACAAATACACGTTAACTACTACATTATTCTGCTCTAAACTGTTCACAGCAGTTCACAATATATAGCGAGTGAACACACTATTACATAAGTAGCATGATACACAGGGGAAATAGAAAACAATGAGAATATTATTTAATCTTTAATGTGTCTGACACGTTTTTGCATCGGATTTTAAGGGTAAAAATATGCCTTGACGGCTATTTTCTCTCTAATTCCACTCAATATCCATAGCCCTAACGACATATTCGAAGCCCTGAATGAATTGGAATGAGCTCCAATGAAAAGGTTGGATCGAAATCATCCTATAACAGTCACTATCTACATATATAGTGTTAAACGAGAGCAAGGTGTTGATATATACAGTATATATATATATAGTGTTAACGAGAGTAAGATGTTGTTTATATATATATATATATATATATATATATATATATATATATATATATATATATATATATATATTGTTACGGCTGGATCGGCAATACATATTCGGGATTCTTGATCGTAGGACAGAAATGGCTTATGTGACAACGACACGCTCGATTCCAGTCCCAAATACTATATGCACCAGACAACAAAAGCACCAACGCCCTACAGAGTTATCGTCTATGGTAACGAGGTACCTTAACTCGGCGAAAGTGTACAACAGGGGTAGGCTATGAGGCTAAACTCCCTCAGACATTTATAGGTTACGTTATTACTAAAGAAATGCAATACTCAAGAAACTACGTTAATATTAAGCCTCTAATAATGTAGAATAGAAGCAGGCTAAAGGTATGACAGTGAAATGCTAAATGACAAATGTACACGCCTACTTGAAAGCGCGTGCACTAGAATAACTGTCCCCTACTAACATGCACTAGCATGTAGCATACAAGATGTTCATGATCCAGTAGATACCTAATAATACACATGGAAGGAACATAAACAGTAGTCACTTATTGTAATAATGAATCTATACTTGGAATAACTAAAAGGTTGCAGGCAACAGTACTGCGCCGGTAGCCTACTACCGCATAGGCTACTTCGCTTCTCTCACTCTGTCTCCCCTCTGAGTCCGTATGCGCCCTACGCAATAGAACTCCGGAAACAGCAGCAAAACGACAGTGCAGTTAATTGATACATGAAAGTATTAATAGTGTTGTCTTGTGTGTGAGTAATGTGTATTGTAAAGTGTTACATACATAAACTTAAAGAGAGCTGCAATGCATAGTAAAATAAAGATATCACCCACTCATCATCCCCATGTGTTCTAGCTAGCAGGCCAAGTCACAGGAACAACGAGTCCCAGCACCGAAAGCGAGAACCCAGGAAAAGACTGCAGAGAACACAAGGACAGATAAATTACGTTACTCTACTATACCGGCACTACGAGCGAGCTGTAGTCTCTGGTACTGCACTCGCTCCTGGCTCGGTAGGCAAATCAAGGCTAAGTCCTCGCCCCTCTACAGACAACTTCTGGGCATGGTCGGGCTCTTACACATGGCACTAGTCTAGTCACAAATTGGATGATGAGCTGGGCATATAACTCGTGAACATGTAGAACGTTCACCAACTATCCTCATCAAGAAGATCGCTGTTCACATTAACCCCTTAAATCTAATACATGTAAATATATGCTTGTCCTAAGAGTAATACGAGAGGTGAGTGCTGAAACTCCTTTAGGACCTCAAGGGAAGGTTATGCATTTAAATAGAGAGAAGAATGAAATGAGAGTAATGTCGTCAGAGAGAAAGAGTGCAACCGTGAGAAATTGGGAGAGAGGGCAAGGGATGTTAGAATCTCAAAGGTTCTAGGCAACCTGATCATGGAACACACAGCGAGCCTCCAAGCAATGTGCAGCACGACAACATGGGCAGCCCAGGCAGCATAGGCAGGCGGCAATGGACTACCAACCCTGTCGCACCTAGCTATAAGCGCAGGGCTGCCAACCGGTCCATACGTCTGGCAACCACCCCCCCGGCAGCGTGGCGCATTGCTACCCTCTCGCTCTGAAGTCTAACTCACTCTCTCTCTCTGAATTCCTATTGTCTTATCTATCAACTTCTCTATTGATACTACATATTAAATGGAAGGTCTCGACATGGCTTAAAACAAAACCCACCACTGGTTAGCACATGACGAGACCTTTGCAGAGATACAAAGAACATAGTTATACGTTGTCACACTCAATATAAGCAGCCAGCACGGTACAGCGGTACACGGTACCGCACCGTGGCGGTACAGTGGAGTACCAAGGAGTACAATCAGGTTGCGTTGCCACGCACTGAGGTGCGTCACAGCCCCCCCAAGATTTTAGATAATCGACCTTAGAAGCATTATCAAAATCTGACAGGCAACCAACCGACCTGCTACCCTTAGCTGCCACTAATTGCAAAAGGTGCACAACAACTGAAGTGTGAATTATACATAAAACACAATATCGCATGCATCATGCTACAACAATAAAGACTTACAAAACTAAAAAAAAAAATTCTCGTTTATTTTATTGTTTTATAATCTTTTTGGACGGCGTTATGATAGCCTAATTTTACTCCTGCTCAACCCACACACCGTGCACGACTATCCTGGATCATCAACCCTTGATAGACAATCTGCTATCACTTTCTCACTCCCGGCAATATGCTGAATGTTGAGATTATACTCTTGGAGCATTAGGGACCACCTGGTCAACCGCATATTCCGATTGTGAAACTGATTTAGGAATTTCAAGGGATGATGGTCCGTATAAATCGTCACTACCGGGCCGTAGGCTGGAACATAAACTTCGAAATGTTTGAGCGACAAAACGATAGCAAGAAGCTCCTTCTCTATAGTCGAGTAATTCCTTTGTGCCGAATTAAACTTGCGAGAAAAGAAGCTCACTGGGTGTTCCAAGCCCTCGGAATCAGTCTGCAGTAACACTGCCCCGGCACCCACACCGCTGGCATCAGTCGCCAGCTGAAAACTCCTGGAGAAGTCTGGGGCTCTCAAAATCGGATGTGTACACAGCAGGTGCTTGACTAGGTCGAAAGCCCTCTGACACTCCGCAGCCCAACAGAACTTCACTGACTTCGACAGTAGATCAGTTAACGGTGCTAAGACAGTAGAGTATCCCCGGATGAAGCGCCTATAATAGCCTATCATACCTAGGAACCGCATGACCTGGCGCTTAGTGGTGGGCCTGGGAAACATATTGATAGCCTGTATCTTGCTCAGGGGGGGGCACACCCGGCCTAACCCGACCACGAAGCCAAGATACTGCACAGTAGCCTTTACAAACTCGCACTTCCTCAGGTTCACCACCAGCCCAGCATCGTGCAACTTCCCAAACAGGGTCTCTAAGTGCCTTAGGTGATTTTCAAAATTGTCATCATACACTATCACGTCATCAAGGTAGACCGTGCAGTTAGGGATTTCGTCACAAATATCGTTCATCAGGTTCTGAAACGTGGCAGGTGCGTTCTTAAGCCCATAAGGCATTACGTTACATTGGTAGGTCTTGCCATCTACCACAAAACCACAAACTTGCTTAGCTCGGTCCGACAGGGGTACTTGCCAGTAGCCTTTTACAAGATCAATTTTAGTAAGGTACTTTGCATTCCCTATCTTGTCCACGCTGTCGTCAACTCGAGGCAAAGGGTAAGGGTTGGTAGTGGTCAAGCCATTTAGCCTACGAAAATCTATGCAGAACCGCACCTTGCCGTCAGGTTTTGGCTGCAACGTGACGGGTGATGTCCACTTCACATAACCTTCAGTGATCATCCCTCTCTCAACCATGTACTTTAACTCCTCCCGTAAAGCTGGCAACTTTACCGGGGGCACACGGTAGGGCACTGACTTGAAGGGCACATTATCACCGACGTCCACGTCGTGCGTTACCTGAGTAGTGAGACCTGGGTGTTCGGCGAAAACAGAGGGGTATGACCTGAACAGGCCTAGGACAGCAGCACCCTGGTGCTCAGGCAGGTGACTTACAGCTTGCCTAGCCTCTTGTTCAGTATTCCCCGCCCACTGTTCCGCGGAAATGACACAGTCCCAGCTATCCTCCTCAGCAGCATGACTGTCCCCACCTCCTTCTCCACCCTGGCCGCTGCAGGCCAGCACAGGGACAGTGAGAGGCTCTGAGGGGCGTCTCACATACTCTTTCATGAGGTTAACATGACATAACTGATGTTTTTTTCTACGGTCAGGTGTTGCAACGAGATAATCAAGGTCGGACAGTTTCTTAGCCACCACATACGGCCCAATGAACTTGGCAGAAAGGGGGTGTCCAGGCAAAGGTAAAAGCAACATTACCTCCTGACCCACCGAAAACTCCCGAAGCTTCACCTTGGCGTCATACTGGTGCTTCATGACCGCCTGTGCATTAACCAAGTTATTACCTGCCGCTGCCATGCAACCTATAAGTCTCTCCCGGCTCTCAAGGATATATTTAAGTACAGACCCCGGCTTCTCTTCGCCCTCCCAGATCTCTTTCACCATACTTAAAGGTCCTCTCACATTATGGCCAAAGACTAGTTGATTTGGACTGAACCCCAGGCTCTCTCCTGGGACTTCACGTGCAGCGAACAGAACATACGGCAGACCCAAATCCCAATCAGTGTCATGTTCTGCACAGTAACAGCGTAGCATACTCTTCAGGGTCGAGTGCCACCGCTCCAAGACTCCCTGACTCTCGGGATGGTAGGCTGACGACACTACAGAACATATACCGTGCAACTGAAGGGTTTGCTTGAACAATTTGGATGTAAAATTGCTCCCCTGGTCTGACTGCACCTCACGTGGAAATCCATAACGGGAACAGAACAATAATAAGTTTTTAACAACTGCCTTTGCCGAGCCGTTTCTCATGGGGTATGCGTCCGGGTATCTCGTAGCCACATCCATGATTGTCAACAGGAATTTATTGCCACTACTAGTAGGCGGGAAAGGGCCAACCAAATCTACTACAACTTTGCTGAACGGAGGCCCGGTGACAGGTATGGGAAACAAAGGTGCCTTCGGGATTGTCTGGTTAGGCTTCCCCGTTGTCTGGCAGGTCGCACACCCAGCCACCCATGCACAGACATCAGCCTTGACCCCAGGCCACCAGAAAAACCTGCCCAATGCCGCCAATGTTTTTGTTACCCCCAAATGACCCGCCACCGGCACATCATGCGCCAGACACAATAAGGACTCTCTATACTTATTTGGAACAACCACCTGGTCTACTACCCTCGCACCGCCCTCCCACTTCGATTTGGGGTCTAGAAATCTGCGGTACAATATCCTGTTGAGCCTAAAGAAATCTCCCGGCTTCGCATCCCCATCTTCCTCCAACTCTATGGCACCATTGCTATAACGAGCTAGGCTAGCGTCTTGCAGCTGCTGCTCACTAATGTCCCTGGGCGTCAATGCATCAAGATGGTTTTGTAATAAGACATTACCCCGGCTAGTAGGCTCTACTGCCTTAGTGGCTCTCGCTACAGCTCTTGCCTCACGCGAAGTCTTACCCAACTCTGCCTTGTTACACACCATATCTGGGCCAGAGTCAACTCCCGTGTTTATTATAGGTCCAAGTACCGAATCACCGAGAAGTGCAGCAGAATCAATGTCCCTTTTCCTGCCCTTAGCAACCTTCTCCTGATCCTTCCTCCACTGTCCCCGAGGTTGAGTGCTAGGCTGTGCAGGAGCCGCAGAGCGAGATCGGGTTACCACACAGGCCATCTCATCCTGTTGGCACCTCCCAACCCATTCCCGATTCTCACCATCCACGTCGGCCGCCCTCTCGGCAACGACTAAGGGTGGAGTCCCGGAAGTGGGCACCGCAAAGTCGTTGCCGAGAAGAAGGTCGACGCCCTCAACTGGCAAACACTCAACGATCCCTACATCCAGCTCCCTGCACACCTCTCCCACTCTCAACTCCAACCTCACAAGTGGGTATGACCTCGTAGCATTTATACCCTGCACCACAACAACTCTGGCCGCATTTATCGGTTTCCCTGTGAAGTTCCTCAACAAAGTTTGCGAAGCCCCCGTATCCCTCAGCAAGTCAACCCTCCGTAGTTCACTCCCCCAGCTCACAAACCCGTGCCCCCGATGGCTACAGAAAGTGTACCGGACAGGTGTCGAGCCTTCCGTACGCTTCTTTACCGCGTGTGCCTCAGCTGCTGACAACCTACCCCGGGCAGTTGCTGCAGCCTTCAGAGACACACCGATACTGTGAACCAATGACACCGGCTTAGCGGGAGTGTTACTAGGGCACTCACGTGAATAATGGCCTAGCTTCTGACATTTGTAACATTTCACATCCCCAATGGGCTTCTTCCCTTGTGCGGGCGAAGAAGGGGCCTGACCTTTAGTAAACGGGAGAGGCTTGTGTTTGTAGGTGTTATTAGGTGCAATGCATTTAGTGTGGTTATGTGTGTCATAGGATTTGTTATTATCGAAAACTCTGGTGGGTGGGGTATAGCGCCCCTTCTGCCCTGACTCAGCCCTCTGAGCGGCACCGCAACCACGAATCAATGATAATCTGAGGTCTGCCATCTTGGCAGCCTCCTCTACTGTCTTGGGACATTTTTCCTTAATGTTCAGCGTTAGATCGGTTCCAGTACATTTGTAAAACTGTTCCAGATAGAAAAGTTGCTTAATTTCCTCAGCCGACTCTGCGTGCTCGGACCGAAACCAGTTATTACCTGCATCTGTTAAGTCCCGTGCGTGCTCCATAAAACTGACGTCGCTCTTCTTATTCACGCCACGGAACTTCAATCTATAAGTTTCGGGTTGCAGTTCGTAGGCCCGGAGCACAGCCTCCTTCACCAGTCCATACACTACACTCTCATCCAGTGACAGTGCATCGTAGGCTTTCAACCCCTTACCCACTAGACGTGATGAAACTAATGCTGCCCATTTAACCTCCGGCCAGTCATACTCACGACACTTCTTTTCGAAACGAGCAAAAAACTCAGTCACTGCTGTCTCATCAAATGCGGGTACTAACTTAATTAAATGCAAAAGTGAGTCTGTAACCCGGTGCCCACCACCGAGATGACGCCCCGTGGTCTCTACTCTAGACTTCTCGACATCCATTTCAGCCTGGTACCTGGTTGCATCCTGATTGGCTTGGATTCTAGCAACCTCTATGCATTCTATACTAGCCTGTTGTATCTGAGTCTCCTGCAGCTTAATCCGTTCTATACTAGCCTGTTGTATCTGAGTCTCCTGCAGCTTAAACTTAGCTAGTTCTAGCTGAAATAACATCTCAGGAGACAGGCCTGGGGGGGGAGAGCACAAAATGGGGGATCCACACCGAGACGTGTTTACGGGTAAGCCAGCTTGCCCTTGAGAACCCTCCTGCTGCATCGTGCTAAGACTCGCTGGCTGAGGGCCCAGCTCAGGGGTAGAGTGGAATGGAGGCTTGGAGGGAACCCCCCAAGACCCCACTCCACCCACCGCCCCATCGCCATCACCCAACAAACATGCCACCAAATTCTTCTTGGGCCAACTGTCAGGACAGTCCCGCCCCAAAACCGTGGCTAAACAGCGAAGACCGTAACAATCAATAGCCTGCAGGCGCTGTTCGGTCAAAGGTGTCTGCAAAAATGCCCGGGCATCCCTCTCTCCACTTATAACACTCCCCTCCCTAAACATCTGTTGTACTTGCTGGTTACTAGGCTGTACCGTGTTATCCTCCCCCGTAAATGATGAGTCATTAGACATAGTGCTGGTTATACAATTGCTGTTCATAAAAAAAAAAAAGTGCTTATTACTAATTGCAGTCTCGACTCACAAAATGTTAAAGATGCTTGAATGACTCTACTCTAGACACCCCCAACGAAACAATCTGCAAGTCCACCAATACAATAATGACACAATAAAAATTCCTCCAATATGCAAGAAAATTCTAGCCAGCTCTACTAGGTAGCATAGAATAGTTCTCCAAAAAACATGTGATAGGATACTACTGAATCTTGTGCAAGGTCGCCATTTTGTTACGGCTGGATCGGCAATACATATTCGGGATTCTTGATCGTAGGACAGAAATGGCTTATGTGACAACGACACGCTCGATTCCAGTCCCAAATACTATATGCTCCAGACAACAAAAGCACCAACGCCCTACAGAGTTATCGTCTATGGTAACGAGGTACCTTAACTCGGCGAAAGTGTACAACAGGGGTAGGCTATGAGGCTAAACTCCCTCAGACATTTATAGGTTACGTTATTACTAAAGAAATGCAATACTCAAGAAACTACGTTAATATTAAGCCTCTAATAATGTAGAATAGAAGCAGGCTAAAGGTATGACAGTGAAAGGCTAAATGACAAATGTACACGCCTACTTGAAAGCGCGTGCACTAGAATAACTGTCCCCTACTAACATGCACTAGCATGTAGCATACAAGATGTTCATGATCCAGTAGATACCTAATAATACACATGGAAGGAACATAAACAGTAGTCACTTATTGTAATAATGAATCTATACTTGGAATAACTAAAAGGTTGCAGGCAACAGTACTGCGCCGGTAGCCTACTACCGCATAGGCTACTTCGCTTCTCTCACTCTGTCTCCCCTCTGAGTCCGTATGCGCCCTACGCAATAGAACTCCGGAAACAGCAGCAAAACGACAGTGCAGTTAATTGATACATGAAAGTATTAATAGTGTTGTCTTGTGTGTGAGTAATGTGTATTGTAAAGTGTTACATACATAAACTTAAAGAGAGCTGCAATGCATAGTAAAATAAAGATATCACCCACTCATCATCCCCATGTGTTCTAGCTAGCAGGCCAAGTCACAGGAACAACGAGTCCCAGCACCGAAAGCGAGAACCCAGGAAAAGACTGCAGAGAACACAAGGACAGATAAATTATGTTACTCTACTATACCGGCACTACGAGCGAGCTGTAGTCTCTGGTACTGCACTCGCTCCTGGCTCGGTAGGCAAATCAAGGCTAAGTCCTCGCCCCTCTACAGACAACTCCTGGGCATGGTCGGGCTCTTACACATGGCACTAGTCTAGTCACAAATTGGATGATGAGCTGGGCATATAACTCGTGAACATGTAGAACGTTCACCAACTATCCTCATCAAGAAGATCGCTGTTCACATTAACCCCTTAAATCTAATACATGTAAATATATGCTTGTCCTAAGAGTAATACGAGAGGTGAGTGCTGAAACTCCTTTAGGACCTCAAGGGAAGGTTATGCATTTAAATAGAGAGAAGAATGAAATGAGAGTAATGTCGTCAGAGAGAAAGAGTGCAACCGTGAGAAATTGGGAGAGAGGGCAAGGGATGTTAGAATCTCAAAGGTTCTAGGCAACCTGATCATGGAACACACAGCGAGCCTCCAAGCAATGTGCAGCACGACAACATGGGCAGCCCAGGCAGCATAGGCAGGCGGCAATGGACTACCAACCCTGTCGCACCTAGCTATAAGCGCAGGGCTGCCAACCGGTCCATACGTCTGGCAACCACCCCCCCGGCAGCGTGGCGCATTGCTACCCTCTCGCTCTGAAGTCTAACTCACTCTCTCTCTCTGAATTCCTATTGTCTTATCTATCAACTTCTCTATTGATACTACATATTAAATGGAAGGTCTCGACATGGCTTAAAACAAAACCCACCACTGGTTAGCACATGACGAGACCTTTGCAGAGATACAAAGAACATAGTTATACGTTGTCACACTCAATATAAGCAGCCAGCACGGTACAGCGGTACACGGTACCGCACCGTGGCGGTACAGTGGAGTACCAAGGAGTACAATCAGGTTGCGTTGCCACGCACTGAGGTGCGTCACAATATATATATATATAGTGTTAACGAGAGTAAGATGTTGTTTATATATATATATATATATATATATATATTGTTAACGAAAGGAAGGTGTTGATATACTGTATAGCAAGATATAGAGAGTAGAGTACGAGAGGCCATGATAGAGTGTACTGTGTGGAGAGGCGAGTGTATTTTAATTTAACCCTTTCAAGCTCCAATACGCGTTTCTGTTCTGTTTCTGGCTACTATTAGACGATTTTATTCAGATTAATAACGGTATATGGAAGTCAAAGGGTTGATTGAGATAGTATTCACCCTATTAGTACCCACAGATCCTTCGTAAGCTGCATAAAATCGTCTAATGATAGCCAAAATGAAGTGCTAAAACGCGTCAGAGCTTCAAAGGGTTAACTAGGCTTGGGCAGGTTGTACAGTTAGGGACTAAAAAACCTGGTACAGCCACCACAATACTCTACTGTTTAAACATATATTATAATGCTGATTTTCTGATTATGTATGATTACAAAACGATAATAGCAGGATTTTATAATATATTTAGTTTGCCATTGTTATACTTTGAATAGGTAACTAGCATACATACAATTAACACTGAAACAGGAGGCATTCTGGACTGGTAAACAAACACAAACGTTAATAGTTACATTTACTTCAATCTTAGGCCATTTAAAGTTAATTTCTGAGGCATTTGGGTACAGTAATGCTTAGATTGGGCTAATTACTGATCCAAATGGGTGTAACTTAACCCTCTCAAGCTCCAAGACGCGTTTCTGTTCTGCTTTTTGGTAATTATTAGACGATTTTATTCAGATTAGGAAGGGTATATGGAAGTCGGAAGTCAGAGGTTGATTGAGATAGCCTTTACCCTTTTAATACCCACAGATCCTTCCTAAGCTGCATAACACCGTCTAATGATAGCCAACATATACTGCTAAAACGCGTCAGAGCTTCAAGGGGTTAATTAATGCTCTCGACTGTACATAATCTGTGCAGTATTTATGAGATTTAGCATTCTCACATCTGTATTAACAGTGTGCTATTGTATATAGCTGATAAACCTTTATACTGCATATATAAAATAAGTTATTGTACATTAGACTAGGCTCGGTTAGGTCGGGTTTAGGGGAGGTTTGGACTGTCTGGAAACCATTTTCCCGCATTTTTTGCATATTAGTTTTGAGATTTTAAGACGTTCGCCCCATTAGCTTGGCGATTTGAAGACCTTTTCTGCCATTTAGGTGAAGATTTTTTTCCTGGCGAGCAATACCAAGCCTGTAATTTAGGAACCGGCTTAACGAAAATGTAATTTTTGTTAAACAATAATAAATATATATGTATATATATATATATATATATATATATATATATATATATATATATATATATATATATATATATATATATATATATATATATATATATATATATATATATAATTATATATATATAAATTAATTAACAAATAAATACAATTCTCACCTTATGCTAGATAGGTTTATTAAGTCCCGCTCATAATTAGTATCCATTTACAATTCTTCAAATTAGGACATCTCTCTAACAAACCGAAATATAAAGCTCTTAAATATATTATATGTAAAGAGTAATAGTATATCTTTGTCCAGTTTGGTTGAGTACTATCCATATCTCACAGCGGAAGAGACTTAAATTGGTAAAGTTGTGATGGGAGACAGGATTTACGAGCGTGACTGTATCAAATGTCCCCGTCTACACTGTTTGACATAAATTCCATGTAAGAGAGAGAGGGGGGAGGGATACGTATTATTGTATATATACATATATATATATATATATATATATATATATATATATATATATATATATATATTATACAGTATAGTATATATACAGTATATATACATATATACAGTATTATACCTGTATATATACTACTACTTTTGTAACATGACCAAGCCAGGACTACTAGGCCACCGAGGAGCTTAAAAGTAGCGGAATCAGATCCCATCTACCACCACCAGCTCCGAATCGTGGTTACGTAACTTGATGTTTGATACATATACATATAGCCTACTGTATAATTATGTGTGTGTCTATGTGTATGTGTTAGTGTGTGTGTGTGTGTGTGTGTGTTTGAAATGGGGGACGACAAGGGATTCCTTTTCTCACTGCAATTGAGCATTATGTCAAAATACAGTTGAAAGCCTTTGCCCTGAGACTAAGGTAGTATAACATTATCTAAAGTTAATAGCAAGAAACTGATAGACCACCTAGCATAGCCAAATATAGCCATTTATAGTTGTATTAAGGGGAGACTGACCGTTTCTTTGGTCTATTAATTAATGTATTCATATATTTTTTTTAGTTTCGTCTCTAGACCTCAAGCTTATAAAACACCCCCTAGACCCCTCTTCAAGATAAATTTGTAAATTTTTCGGTATCACTCGCCAGGAAATAATCGACACCTAAATGGCACAAAAGGTCTTAAAATTGACAACGAAATGGGGCGAAAGGTGTTAAAATCGCCTAACTAATGGGCCGAACGTCTTATAATCTCAAAAGTAGTGGGGCTAAGCATTAGGGAGAAGGGGGTCCAGAATAACGGTCTTACTCTAACCTAACCCACATGTACTGTATATTAATTACTCAAATCACTAAATAATAGAATACAAATAGTGTGTGTGTGTGTATGTGTGTGTGCGTGCGTGTGAGTGCGTGTATGTGTGTGTGTGTGTGTGTCTGTGCAGTAAGAGTCAGGCAAATGCGAGCCTCTTTTGTATATAAACATGTAGTATCAAAAATATATTCGTCCACCGATAAATAAAGTAAGATCAAAATTGGCCATAGGAAGGAAAGTTCAAAATTAGAGAGTATATATTTATGAAGATGGAAGCGTATCGTGAGCAGTTAACCTTTGCACTCCGGGGGGATTGGAAGGTTAGGAGAGAGCTTTTTGCTGTATTAAGGGGGTCACCGGCTTGTTTTTATCTTTCTCTCCTTTTCTCTCTTTCCCTGGCTTGTATCCATTCGGCCAAATTCAGCCAACTGTTTTAAGACGTTTATCCCATCCAGATGTCGATTTCTTCCTGGCGAGCGATAGCGAGCCAGCATTGTATGGAGAAATCCGGCTTCGCCGGAGAAATTTTTCCATCGAAAAATGTACACATTTAGCTTACTGTCAAAAGAAAGATATAAATATGCTGGCTCGCTACCGCTCGCCAGGAAAATATTGACACCTGGATGGGGTAAACGTCTTAAAACAGTAGGCTGAATGGGGCCGAATGGATACAAGCCAAAGAGAATGGGAGAGAATTAAAAAAAAAGCGAGGTGGGCTCCCGTATGTTGCTATGTAGTTTTGATAATAAAGGTAAGGTCAACGAGTCGAATAATCCTTGGAATTATGTGGGTTGTGAGGTGAATCTATATAACACACACCCTCTCTCTCTCTCTCTCTCTCTCTCTCTCTCTCTCTCTCTCTCTCTCTCTCTCTCTCTCTCTCTCTCTCTCTCTCTCTGCCAGACTGTTAACCTTCCGCAGCCGTTTCCCTTGTAAAAGGAAATATCTATTGGTGTTGTAATTTCCTATTGTATCCTCCCGCTCGCGCGCTCTCTCTCTCTCTCTCTTTCTTTCACTCACACTCTCTCTCTCTCACTCACTCACACACTCTCTTTCACTCTCTCTCTCTTTCTCTCTTTCTTTCACTCTCTCTCTCTCTTTCACTCTCTCTCTCTCTCTCACTCACTCACTCACGCACTCTCTCTCTCTCACTCACTCACTCACTCACTCACTCTCACTCTCTCTCTCTCTCTCTCTCTCTCTCTCTCTCTCTCTCTCTCTCTCTCTCTCTCTCTCCCCCCCTTGCTGGCCCCCTTGGTAACCCACATGTAATAAATAAACAAAGTTGACCTTCACAGCCATTTGCTCCGGCTCTCCCTCACACTTTTATTCCCTCGCACTCTATTTATTCATCTCTATATATTTATCTTTCTATACATATGTAAATCTATCTATTGACATATCTATCTAGTTATCTAAATTTGCATCTTATTTATGTATTTATTTATTTATATAGGCCTATACAGTATATATATATATATATTTTTTTTTTTTTTTTTTTTTTTTTTTACATAACAAGATAATAAGCCTCAAGATGGAAACCCCAAGCAACAATGACTGGAAGTTAGCGCTGCAGAATGTAGCTTATCATTAAGGGGAGACTGGCCGTTTGTTTGGTCTATTAGTTCATTTATTCATATTTGTTTTTAGTTTCCTCCCTAGGCCTCCATCAAGCTTACAAAAACACTCCCTAGACCCCCCTTCAAGATAAATTTGTACATTTTTCGGTAGAAAAATGTCCCGGCCGAAGGCCGATTCCTCATGAAATTGCAGGCTCGCTATTGCTCGCCAGGAAATAATCGACACCTAAATGGCACGAAAGGTCTTAAAAATGACAACGAAATGGGGCGAAAGGTGTTAAAATCCCCAAACTAATGGGCCGAACGTCATATAATCTCAAAACTAGTGGGGCTAAACATTAGGGAGAGGGGGTCCAGAAAAACGGTCTTCCTCCACTTAACTCCGAGAGGGCTTTCCAAACATCAGTGAAATTCTCGAAAAGTCTGTTTCTGTTCAACTGACGGTAAATTGCAAAGTGCCCATCAAGATTGCTCAGGTATTTTGAAGTTTTTTTGGGTTGGTGAAATATGGTGCAAATTATATAAACTTAGTATTCATATGATTCAGAGACATGGTAGTTTTAAAATTTTCCTTTAAGTATCGAGGAATTTGCTACTAGGGATTCAATTTATCGTCAGCTGAAAAGAAACCGAGTATATAGTGTTAACCAGAAAGTGAAAAGGTGCCCTCAAATACTGAAAGGATTAACCCTTTCAGCACGATGACGTAAATGTCGTCATATTGTGGTTACCATTAGACGATTTTCTTTACCTTATAATATATCTTGTCAAATTGCAAATTTAGCTTAATATCAAATTTTATATAAATTGTAGTTTCTTTATTCATACAGAATTTAGTGAAATTCACCAGAACGTCCCGGACTTCCCAAATTGACTAATTCCTTGAACATGACGATGGTGCATTGTTATATGTGCGATCATTGTTATATGTGCGATCATTGTTATGTGTGCGATCATTGTTATATGTGCGATCATTGTTATATGTGCGATCAGTTTGCTTGGGAACCAAATTGACTTGCTCATGTAGTTGTGTACACCCTATGTGGTGGATTGTGTTCTTTTATTTATTTATTTGTTATGTATTAAGCGTTATTTCCACATAGCGATTTTGCTTAGTTCTTTTGCATTTATCTTGTGTCGTCCCAGGTTTGGTTTGTTTGTTTTGCAAGTTTTACATTATAATACCTCTAGGAATCAAAGGGGTAAATACTATCTCAATAAACCCTCTCAATAACATAAGATGGGCCGTTTTTCTAGACCCCCTTCTCCCTCATGTTTAGCCCCATTAGTTTTCAGATTTTAAGATGTTTGTCCCATTAGTTTGTCGATTTTAAGACTTTTCGCCCCATTTGTTGTCAATATTAAGACCTTTCAAACCCTTTAGATGTCGATTATTTTCCTTGCTCGCCTGTAATTGCTGTGAAAACGGCCTTAATATACAAAATAATCTCCAAGGGGGATCTAATGGATGTTTGTTTACAGTTTGATGGAGGTCTAGGGAAGAAACTAAAAAAATAAACGAATATATAAATCAATAGACCCCCTCAAAATAACCACTGTCCCCTTAAACTGCATAATATCGTTTAATTTCAGCCAGAAGCAAAAGCATACAGGGGTGTTGAAAGGGTTAATTGCATCGGATCGCAAGCTTGATAAGGTACTGCCCATTCCTCGCACCACCTAGTCTCTCTCTCTCTCTCTCTCTCTCTCTCTCTCTCTCTCTCTCTCTCTCTCTCTCTCTCTCTCTCTCTCTCTCTCTCCGTGACTAAATGGGGCGATATTCTTACTTCACACTCTGGACACGACCTATGCTAACTTGCAAGAGAGTTCACTTTTTCAATTTGTACAATCTCCGATCCGTGGTAATAATGTGCTTGACCTTGTACTCGCAACAAAAGAAGAATTAATAGAGAATTTGAATGTTGGTGATGAATTCAGTAACAGCGCCCATCGTACGATAACTTTCACTTTAAAGTTTACTAGTAACGAACCAAATAGCAGCATTGAGAAAGTCCCTAATTTCAAGAAAGCAAATTTTCATAAACTTAAATCAAAGCTTAAAGAAACTGACTGGAGCTTTCTGACTAACAATAACGACATAAATACATCTTGGGAGTGTTTCACAACCACTTACCTTAAGGCAGTGCAAGACTGCATACCATCGAAAATACGGCGTCCAGGCCATAATGATAAGCCCAAATGGTGGAATAAAGATATTTCAGACTGTCTGCTTGCTAAAAAATTTGCTAATGATAGATTAAAATCCTCACAAAATGACGAAGAACGGGTGAAATTTGTAGAGCTACGACGCAAAGCCAAAAAGTTAATTAAGCAAAGTAAAAAGACCCTGGAGTTACATGTTGCGAATCAAAGTAAAACAAACCCGAAAGAATTCTATAGTTATATCAGAAAGAAAAAAGTAGTTACTTCAACTGTTGGACCGTTAGTCGATGAAAATGGAGAATACACCAAAGACGAAGTACAAATGAGTAGTGCCCTCAATACCTTCTTTGCATCAGTTTTTACAACCGAAGACCTCAGTGATATCCCTACACCATCGCCGATTCAGATTGATAATTCAGATGTTCTAAGCAATATCACCGTTACAGAGAGAGAAGTATTGAATTGTTTAGATAAACTCAAGGTAAATAAAACGCCTGGACCTGATATACAATCTCACCTAGAGTTCTAAAGGAAGCTAAAGATGAGCTCTCCAAACCACTGATATTGCTATTCAATGAATCCTTGCAGTCTGAGACTATGCCTGATCAGTGGAAGCTAGCCAACGTAACACCGATATTCAAAAAGGCAGCAAATCCCTACCCAGTAATTATCGTCCAATTAGCTTAACCTCAATTGTATGTAAAATGCTAGAAACGGTCATAAGAGACAGACTCGTAAATCACTTAGAGGCAAATAACTTACTTAAAGATACTCAACACGGCTTTCGTAAAAAACGTTCCTGTTTAACAAACCTCTTAGACTTCTTCCACGATATCCTCAACC
>JBAKBP010034703.1:0-20404 GCA_037953745.1 Lithodes maja | reverse complement strand
CAATGTAAGTAGCGGGGTACCCCAGGGATCGGTACTAGGACCAATTCTCTTTCTAATTTACATCAACGACATAGATGAGGGTCTCACCTGCACAATCTCAAAATTTGCTGACGATACAAAAATTGCAAATAGCGTACTCTCAAAAGAACAAGTTGACGATATGCAACACAATCTAGATAAATTGTCATGTTGGGCCCAAATTTGGCAAATGAGTTTCAATGCGGATAAATGTAAAGTACTACATGTCGGATACCTAAATGAGAAAGCAAACTATTCGATGAATGGCACTCAGCTTAAGAATGTAAACAGAGAAACTGATCTGGGAGTAACAATATCGAGTAACCTAAAACCGAGTCAACAATGTTCAGAAGTTGTTAAGAAGGCAAACAAAATAATTGGCTTTATAGGCAGGTCATTTGAGCATAAATCCAAAGAAGTTATCCTAACCCTTTACAATTCCTTAGTCCGCCCTCTTCTGGAATACTGCGTTCAATCCTGGTGCCCTTATTACCAAAAATATATAAACAAGCTAGAACGAGTTCAACGTAGAGTTACCAAAATGATACCTAGCCTAAAGAACAAACCATACGAAGAGCGTCTTAGAGAATTAAATCTATTTCCTTTAACCCAGCGCAGATTAAGAGGCGACTTAATTCAAGTGTTCAAAATCATCAAAGGCATCGACAATATGAACTGTAGTAAGTACTTCACTATCGACCAATCTAATTACACACGGGGAAACGGTTGCAAAATTATTGGTAAATCTTTTAACTCGCACGAATCTAAGAATTTCTTCTTCAATCGAGTTGTCAACTTGTGGAATGGGCTTCCCAGAGACGTTATAGACTGCAGCACCGTTGATTCATTTAAACTCCGCCTAGACAAATATCTCGCATCAAACCCGCGACTGACTGCGTTTGTAAATGAATAACTTTATCCTCCCCTCAGTTACTAACCCATATGTCCCCTACTAACTTCCTAGTCCTGCCACGTTAGTGGCAGGGCAGTAGTTCCCTTTCCAATGTTCCCTTACCCACTCTAAACCACTGTTTGGACACTTGATCCTCAGTGTTTTGGAGGACAAGCAGCCTAGAAGGGTCACTATATCTGTTGTTGCTTGATTTCCTTTGTACTCCTTTGTACTCCTTTGTACTTTGTACATGCTGCACAGGTCTCATCCTTAAACACCTTGCTCATCTCCTCCACTTCCTCCATAACTTCCAGGTCGAACCCACCTAGTCGTCTTTCCACTGCTCTCCTGTACTCCTCCCTGACTTCCTCCTCCTGCAACCTCTCCACCCTCCTCACCATTCCACCCTCCTCTCGCCTCCCTCCCGCTCTCCTCACCCACTTCTTTTGTATCCTAACCTTAGCTACCACTACATAATGATCAGACAGACCCCCTCCAATACCCCTATACACCCTAGCACCCTATATATATATATATATATATATATATATATATATATATATATATATATTGTTACGGCTGGATCGGCAATACATATTCGGGATTCTTGATCGTAGGACAGAAATGGCTTATGTGACAACGACACGCTCGATTCCAGTCCCAAATACTATATGCTCCAGACAACAAAAGCACCAACGCCCTACAGAGTTATCGTCTATGGTAACGAGGTACCTTAACTCGGCGAAAGTGTACAACAGGGGTAGGCTATGAGGCTAAACTCCCTCAGACATTTATAGGTTACGTTATTACTAAAGAAATGCAATACTCAAGAAACTACGTTAATATTAAGCCTCTAATAATGTAGAATAGAAGCAGGCTAAAGGTATGACAGTGAAATGCTAAATGACAAATGTACACGCCTACTTGAAAGCGCGTGCACTAGAATAACTGTCCCCTACTAACATGCACTAGCATGTAGCATACAAGATGTTCATGATCCAGTAGATACCTAATAATACACATGGAAGGAACATAAATAGTAGTCACTTATTGTAATAATGAATCTATACTTGGAATAACTAAAAGGTTGCAGGCAACAGTACTGCGCCGGTAGCCTACTACCGCATAGGCTACTTCGCTTCTCTCACTCTGTCTCCCCTCCGAGTCTGTATGCGCCCTACGCAACGGAACTCCGGACACAGCAGCAAAACGACAGTGCAGTTAATTGATACATGAAAGTATTAATAGTGTTGTCTTGTGTGTGAGTAATGTGTACTGTAAAGTGTTACATACATAAACTTAAAGAGAGCTGCAATGCATAGTAAAATAAAGATATAACCCACTCATCATCCCCAGGTGTTCTAGCTAGCAGGCCAAGTCACAGGAACAACGAGTCCCAGCACCGAAAGCGAGAACCCAGGAAAAGACTGCAGAGAACACAAGGACAGATAAATTACGTTACTCTACTATACCGGCACTACGAGCGAGCTGTAGTCTCTGGTACTGCACTCGCTCCTGGCTCGGTAGGCAAATCAAGGCTAAGTCCTCGCCCCTCTACAGACAACTCCTGGGCATGGTCGGGCTCTTACACATGGCACTAGTCTAGTCACAAATTGGATGATGAGCTGGGCATATAACTCGTGAACATGTAGAACGTTCACCAACTATCCTCATCAAGAAGATCGCTGTTCACATTAACCCCTTAAATCTAATACATGTAAATATATGCTTGTCCTAAGAGTAATACGAGAGGTGAGTGCTGAAACTCCTTTAGGACCTCAAGGGAAGGTTATGCATTTAAATAGAGAGAAGAATGAAATGAGAGTAATGTCGTCAGAGAGAAAGAGTGCAACCGTGAGAAATTGGGAGAGAGGGCAAGGGATGTTAGAATCTCAAAGGTTCTAGGCAACCTGGTCATAGAGCACACAGCGAGCCTCCAGGCAATGTGCAGTACGACAACATGGGCAACCCAGGCAGCATATGCAGGCGGCAATGTACTACCAACCCTGTCGCACCTAGCTATAAGCGCAGGGCTGCCAACCGGTCCATACGTCTGGCAACCACCCCCCCCGGCAGCGTGGCGCACCGCTACCCTCTCGCTCTGAAGTCTAACTCACTCTCTCTCTCTGAATTCCCACTGTCTTATCTATCAACTTCTCTATTGATACTACATATTAAATGGAAGGTCTCGACATGGCTTAAAACAAAACCCACCACTGGTTAGCAAATGACGAGACCTTTGCAGAGATACAAAGAACATAGTTATACGTTGTCACACTCAATATAAGCAGCCAGCATGGTACACGGTACACGCACCGTGACGGTACAGTGGAGTACCAAGGAGTACAATCAGGTTGCGTTGCTACGCACTGGGTGCGTCACAGCCCCCCCAAGATTTTAGATAATCGACCTTAGAAGCATTATCAAAATCTGACAGGCAACCAACCGACCTGCTACCCTTAGCTGCCACTAATTGCAAAAGGTGCACAACAACTGAAGTGTGAATTATACATAAAACACAATATCGCATGCATCATGCTACAACAATAAAGACTTACAAAACTAAAACAAAATTTTCTCGTTTATTTTATTGTTTTATAATCTTTTTGGACGGCGTTATGATAGCCTAATTTTACTCCTGCTCAATCCACACACCGTGCACGACTATCCTGGATCATCAACCCTTGATAGACAATCTGCTATCACGTTCTCACTCCCGGCAATATGCTGAATGTTGAGATTATACTCTTGGAGCATTAGGGACCACCTGGTCAACCGCATATTCCGATTGTGAAACTGATTTAGGAATTTCAAGGGATGATGGTCCGTATAAATCGTCACTACCGGGCCGTAGGCTGGAACATAAACTTCGAAATGTTTGAGCGACAAGACGATAGCAAGAAGCTCCTTCTCTATAGTCGAGTAATTCCTTTGTGCCGAATTAAACTTGCGAGAAAAGAAGCTCACTGGGTGTTCCAAGCCCTCGGAATCAGTCTGCAGTAACACTGCCCCGGCACCCACACCGCTGGCATCAGTCGCCAGCTGAAAACTCCTGGAGAAGTCTGGGGCTCTCAAAATCGGATGTGTACACAGCAGGTGCTTGACTAGGTCGAAAGCCCTCTGACACTCCGCAGCCCAACAGAACTTCACTGACTTCGACAGTAGATCAGTTAATGGTGCTAAGACAGTAGAGTATCCCCGGATGAAGCGCCTATAATAGCCTATCATACCTAGGAACCGCATGACCTGGCGCTTAGTGGTGGGCCTGGGAAACATATTGATAGCCTGTATCTTGCTCAGGGGGGGGCACACCCGGCCTAACCCGACCACGAAGCCAAGATACTGCACAGTAGCCTTTACAAACTCGCACTTCCTCAGGTTCACCACCAGCCCAGCATCGTGCAACTTCCCAAACAGGGTCTCTAAGTGCCTTAGGTGATTTTCAAAATTGTCATCATACACTATCACGTCATCAAGGTAGACCGTGCAGTTAGGGATTTCGTCACAAATATCGTTCATCAGGTTCTGAAACGTGGCAGGTGCGTTCTTAAGCCCATAAGGCATTACGTTACATTGGTAGGTCTTGCCATCTACCACAAAACCACAAACTTGCTTAGCTCGGTCCGACAGGGGTACTTGCCAGTAGCCTTTTACAAGATCAATTTTAGTAAGGTACTTTGCATTCCCTATCTTGTCCACGCTGTCGTCAACTCGAGGCAAAGGGTAAGGGTTGGTAGTGGTCAAGCCATTTAGCCTACGAAAATCTATGCAGAACCGCACCTTGCCGTCAGGTTTTGGCTGCAACGTGACGGGTGATGTCCACTTCACATAACCTTCAGTGATCATCCCTCTCTCAACCATGTACTTTAACTCCTCCCGTAAAGCTGGCAACTTTACCGGGGGCACACGGTAGGGCACTGACTTGAAGGGCACATTATCACCGACGTCCACGTCGTGCGTTACATGAGTAGTGAGACCTGGGTGTTCGGCGAAAACAGAGGGGTATGACCTGAACAGGCCTAGGACAGCAGCACCCTGGTGCTCAGGCAGGTGACTTACAGCTTGCCTAGCCTCTTGTTCAGTATTCCCCGCCCACTGTTCCGCGGAAATGACACAGTCCCAGCTATCCTCCTCAGCAGCATGACTGTCCCCACCTCCTTCTCCACCCTGGCCGCTGCAGGCCAGCACAGGGACAGTGAGAGGCTCTGAGGGGCGTCTCACATACTCTTTCATGAGGTTAACATGACATAACTGATGTTTTTTCCTACGGTCAGGTGTTGCAACGAGATAATCAAGGTCGGACAGTTTCTTAGCCACCACATACGGCCCAATAAACTTGGCAGAAAGGGGGTGTCCAGGCAAAGGTAAAAGCAACATTACCTCCTGACCCACCGAAAACTCCCGAAGCTTCACCTTGGCGTCATACTGGTGCTTCATGACCGCCTGTGCATTAACCAAGTTATTACCTGCCGCTGCCATGCAACCTATAAGTCTCTCCCGGCTCTCAAGGATATATTTAAGTACAGACCCCGGCTTCTCTTCGCCCTCCCAGATCTCTTTCACCATACTTAAAGGTCCTCTCACATTATGGCCAAAGACTAGTTGATTTGGACTGAACCCCAGGCTCTCTCCTGGGACTTCACGTGCAGCGAACAGAACATACGGCAGACCCAAATCCCAATCAGTGTCATGTTCTGCACAGTAACAGCGTAGCATACTCTTCAGGGTCGAGTGCCACCGCTCCAAGACTCCCTGACTCTCGGGATGGTAGGCTGACGACACTACAGAACATATACCGTGCAACTGAAGGGTTTGCTTGAACAATTTGGATGTAAAATTGCTCCCCTGGTCTGACTGCACCTCACGTGGAAATCCATAACGGGAACAGAACAATAATAAGTTTTTAACAACTGCCTTTGCCGAGCCGTTTCTCATGGGGTATGCGTCCGGGTATCTCGTAGCCACATCCATGATTGTCAACAGGAATTTATTGCCACTACTAGTAGGCGGGAAAGGGCCAACCAAATCTACTACAACTTTGCTGAACGGAGGCCCGGTGACAGGTATGGGAAACAAAGGTGCCTTCGGGATTGTCTGGTTAGGCTTCCCCGTTGTCTGGCAGGTCGCACACCCAGCCACCCATGCACAGACATCAGCCTTGACCCCAGGCCACCAGAAAAACCTGCCCAATGCCGCCAATGTTTTTGTTACCCCCAAATGACCCGCCACCGGCACATCATGCGCCAGACACAATAAGGACTCTCTATACTTATTTGGAACAACCACCTGGTCTACTACCCTCGCACCGCCCTCCCACTTCGATTTGGGGTCTAGAAATCTGCGATACAATATCCTGTTGAGCCTAAAGAAATCTCCCGGCTTCGCATCCCCATCTTCCTCCAACTCTATGGCACCATTGCTATAACGAGCTAGGCTAGCGTCTTGCAGCTGCTGCTCACTAATGTCCCTGGGCGTCAATGCATCAAGATGGTTTTGTAATAAGACATTACCCCGGCTAGTAGGCTCTACTGCCTTAGTGGCTCTCGCTACAGCTCTTGCCTCACGCGAAGTCTTACCCAACTCTGCCTTGTTACACACCATATCTGGGCCAGAGTCAACTCCCGTGTTTATTATAGGTCCAAGTACCGAATCACCGAGAAGTGCAGCAGAATCAATGTCCCTTTTCCTGCCCTTAGCAACCTTCTCCTGATCCTTCCTCCACTGTCCCCGAGGTTGAGTGCTAGGCTGTGCAGGAGCCGCAGAGCGAGATCGGGTTACCACACAGGCCATCTCATCCTGTTGGCACCTCCCAACCCATTCCCGATTCTCACCATCCACGTCGGCCGCCCTCTCGGCAACGACTAAGGGTGGAGTCCCGGAAGTGGGCACCGCAAAGTCGTTGCCGAGAAGAAGGTCGACGCCCTCAACTGGCAAACACTCAACGATCCCTACATCCAGCTCCCTGCACACCTCTCCCACTCTCAACTCCAACCTCACAAGTGGGTATGACCTCGTAGCATTTATACCCTGCACCACAACAACTCTGGCCGCATTTATCGGTTTCCCTGTGAAGTTCCTCAACAAAGTTTGCGAAGCCCCCGTATCCCTCAGCAAGTCAACCCTCCGTAGTTCACTCCCCCAGCTCACAAACCCGTGCCCCCGATGGCTACAGAAAGTGTCCCGGACAGGTGTCGAGCCTTCCGTACGCTTCTTTACCGCGTGTGCCTCAGCTGCTGACAACCTACCCCGGGCAGTTGCTGCAGCCTTCAGAGACACACCGATACTGTGAACCAATGACACCGGCTTAGCGGGAGTGTTACTAGGGCACTCACGTGAATAATGGCCTAGCTTCTGACATTTGTAACATTTCACATCCCCAATGGGCTTCTTCCCTTGTGCGGGCGAAGAAGGGGCCTGACCTTTAGTAAACGGGAGAGGCTTGTGTTTGTAGGTGTTATTAGGTGCAATGCATTTAGTGTGGTTATGTGTGTCATAGGATTTGTTATTATCGAAAACTCTGGTGGGTGGGGTATAGCGCCCCTTCTGCCCTGACTCAGCCCTCTGAGCGGCACCGCAACCACGAATCAATGATAATCTGAAGTCTGCCATCTTGGCAGCCTCCTCTACTGTCTTGGGACATTTTTCCTTAATGTTCAGCGTTAGATCGGTTCCAGTGCATTTGTAAAACTGTTCCAGATAGAAAAGTTGCTTAATTTCCTCAGCCGACTCTGCGTGCTCGGACCGAAACCAGTTATTACATGCATCTGTTAAGTCCCGTGCGTGCTCCATAAAACTGACATCGCTCTTCTTATTCACGCCACGGAACTTCAATCTATAAGTTTCGGGTTGCAGTTCGTAGGCCCGGAGCACAGCCTCCTTCACCAGTCCATACACTACACTCTCGTCCAGTGACAGTGCATCGTAGGCTTTCAACCCCTTACCCACTAGACGTGATGAAACTAATGCTGCCCATTTAACCTCCGGCCAGTCATACTCACGACACTTCTTTTCGAAACGAGCAAAAAACTCGGTCACTGCTGTCTCATCAAATGCGGGTACTAACTTAATTAAATGCGAAAGTGAGTCTGTAACCCGGTGCCCACCACCGAGATGACGCCCCGTGGTCTCTACTCTAGACTTCTCGACATCCATTTCAGCCTGGTACCTGGTTGCATCCTGATTGGCTTGGATTCTAGCAACCTCTATGCGTTCTATACTAGCCTGTTGTATCTGAGTCTCCTGCAGCTTAAACTTAGCTAGTTCTAGCTGGAATAACATCTCAGGAGACAGGCCTGGGGGGGAAGAGCACAAAATGGGGGATCCACACCGAGAGGTGTTTACGGGTAAGCCAGCTTGCCCTTGAGAACCCTCCTGCTGCATCGTGCTAAGACTCGCTGGCTGAGGGCCCAGCTCAGGGGTAGAGTGGAATGGAGGCTTGGAGGGAACCCCCAAGACCCCACTCCACCCACCGCCCCATCGCCATCACCCAACAAACATGCCACCAAATTCTTCTTGGGCCAACTGTCAGGACAGTCCCGCCCCAAAACCGTGGCTAAACAGCGAAGACCGTAACAATCAATAGCCTGCAGGCGCTGTTCGGTCAAAGGTGTCTGCAAAAATGCCCGGGCATCCCTCTCTCCACTTATAACACTCCCCTCCCTAAACATCTGTTGTACTTGCTGGTTACTAGGCTGTACCGTGTTATCCTCCCCCGTAAATGATGAGTCATTAGACATAGTGCTGGTTATACAATTGCTGTTCATAAAAAAAAAGAAGTGCTTATTACTAATTGCAGTCTCGACTCACAAAATGTTAAAGATGCTTGAATGACTCTACTCTAGACACCCCCAACGAAACAATCTGCAAGTCCACCAATACAATAATGACACAATAAAAATTCCTCCAATATGCAAGAAAATTCTAGCCAGCTCTACTAGGTAGCATAGAATAGTTCTCCAAAAAACATGTGATAGGATACTACTGAATCTTGTGCAAGGTCGCCATTTTGTTACGGCTGGATCGGCAATACATATTCGGGATTCTTGATCGTAGGACAGAAATGGCTTATGTGACAACGACACGCTCGATTCCAGTCCCAAATACTATATGCTCCAGACAACAAAAGCACCAACGCCCTACAGAGTTATCGTCTATGGTAACGAGGTACCTTAACTCGGCGAAAGTGTACAACAGGGGTAGGCTATGAGGCTAAACTCCCTCAGACATTTATAGGTTACGTTATTACTAAAGAAATGCAATACTCAAGAAACTACGTTAATATTAAGCCTCTAATAATGTAGAATAGAAGCAGGCTAAAGGTATGACAGTGAAATGCTAAATGACAAATGTACACGCCTACTTGAAAGCGCGTGCACTAGAATAACTGTCCCCTACTAACATGCACTAGCATGTAGCATACAAGATGTTCATGATCCAGTAGATACCTAATAATACACATGGAAGGAACATAAATAGTAGTCACTTATTGTAATAATGAATCTATACTTGGAATAACTAAAAGGTTGCAGGCAACAGTACTGCGCCGGTAGCCTACTACCGCATAGGCTACTTCGCTTCTCTCACTCTGTCTCCCCTCCGAGTCCGTATGCGCCCTACGCAACGGAACTCCTGACACAGCAGCAAAACGACAGTGCAGTTAATTGATACATGAAAGTATTAATAGTGTTGTCTTGTGTGTGAGTAATGTGTACTGTAAAGTGTTACATACATAAACTTAAAGAGAGCTGCAATGCATAGTAAAATAAAGATATAACCCACTCATCATCCCCATGTGTTCTAGCTAGCAGGCCAAGTCACAGGAACAACGAGTCCCAGCACCGAAAGCGAGAACCCAGGAAAAGACTGCAGAGAACACAAGGACAGATAAATTACGTTACTCTACTATACCGGCACTACGAGCGAGCTGTAGTCTCTGGTACTGCACTCGCTCCTGGCTCGGTAGGCAAATCAAGGCTAAGTCCTCGCCCCTCTACAGACAACTCCTGGGCATGGTCGGGCTCTTACACATGGCACTAGTCTAGTCACAAATTGGATGATGAGCTGGGCATATAACTCGTGAACATGTAGAACGTTCACCAACTATCCTCATCAAGAAGATCGCTGTTCACATTAACCCCTTAAATCTAATACATGTAAATATATGCTTGTCCTAAGAGTAATACGAGAGGTGAGTGCTGAAACTCCTTTAGGACCTCAAGGGAAGGTTATGCATTTAAATAGAGAGAAGAATGAAATGAGAGTAATGTCGTCAGAGAGAAAGAGTGCAACCGTGAGAAATTGGGAGAGAGGGCAAGGGATGTTAGAATCTCAAAGGTTCTAGGCAACCTGGTCATAGAGCACACAGCGAGCCTCCAGGCAATGTGCAGTACGACAACATGGGCAACCCAGGCAGCATATGCAGGCGGCAATGTACTACCAACCCTGTCGCACCTAGCTATAAGCGCAGGGCTGCCAACCGGTCCATACGTCTGGCAACCACCCCCCCCGGCAGCGTGGCGCACCGCTACCCTCTCGCTCTGAAGTCTAACTCACTCTCTCTCTCTGAATTCCCACTGTCTTATCTATCAACTTCTCTATTGATACTACATATTAAATGGAAGGTCTCGACATGGCTTAAAACAAAACCCACCACTGGTTAGCAAATGACGAGACCTTTGCAGAGATACAAAGAACATAGTTATACGTTGTCACACTCAATATAAGCAGCCAGCATGGTACACGCACCGTGACGGTACAGTGGAGTACCAAGGAGTACAATCAGGTTGCGTTGCTACGCACTGGGTGCGTCACAATATATATATATATATATATATTTTATATCAATGTGCAAATTCAGACAAGGTGTCTGAAAACACCCCAATTTCTGTCTAAATCTGGACCACCTTCATATATTTATATAACTTACAGTATATGTAATGTATTTTTATATCTTTAATGCTATGACTGGATAGCCTACACTATTGCACCAGCTTCACATATAATACTTAAGATCCAACATTGAGGTAAAAACAAGATTACATGCTACGGAAATATGAAACAATCGTCCGAATTCACCCCAGTTTACTGTACCAGTATATACTTTGTGAACCTTACCAAATAGTAAAGGACTTCCCCGTTCCACACTGGCCAGTAATGAGCATGTTGTGGCGACTTGTTCCAACCCTGAAGGCATTTTCTTGTTCTTGATTTAACATAGGTAGGCCAACCAGTATTGGAAATGTTGAATCATTGCTCCTGCTCTCTTCACTTATGTGGCCCTGCATCGTTTCCCTCTGCATGCATGCATCCAGAGAGAATATGACGAAGGAGAGAGGGCAATGCCCCTTGTAGTCAGAGCTGTAATGTATATCAAAGAGAAACACACAAAAATAAAAAAAATAGTGACACCGTAAGCTTCTAATATTTGCAGATTGGCTTATTGTTACGAGAGCATTTTTTTCAATAATATATATATTTTTTTTAAAAAGACCTCCGTCTACGTATTGTGAAAAACCTGTTATCCTCCGGCAAATTGTGGGGTTGAGTGAGTGAAGGGGGGGACAGTGAATGAAGGAGGATGCATGTTTTTCATAATACGTGTTGCTAGCCCCAAACGCGCGAGCAACTGTGGCTTTCAACCATCCGACACATCCCCTTTTATTAATGTGCATCACACATGTTACATACAAATAAAGTTTATGTTTTGTTTTACCCTACTGTGGAAAGACTACGGATACACCACTCCTGCCGGGGCCTCACGCAGTGGCATGACCCAGTCCTGTCGAACTGAGCTCATGGCGCTGGTGGCATTGCCCCGGAGGATAGCCATCCCTAGTCTTTGCTTGAGCCAGAGGGTTTCCCGGGGTTCTCCTGAAACTTCTCTGATTTTACGGCCTATTTCATTCACCATCTTAAGGGTGGTAGGGCCGAAGACTCCTAAAGTTTCGAATGCCAGGGGCTCGAACTGATGAATTCTGGCGATGGCTTGATATTTTTCTCGCTTTTTATTTTCTGCTATCCGGGCGGCTTCACCTGCTTCGTCGGCGTTTCTGGCGGCGTTGGTTGTGGAGAAAGTGTCAACACATGTGGCATCCCACACGAGGCACCGGCCATTCTTGTAAGGGAAAGTGGTCATCCCATCTGGCCGTTTGCCGTCTTCTCTGTGAAGTCCATGTGGTTCGAGGATTGATGCACAGTTAGCACTCTGCAGGGCCCGTTTTATGACATCATTTAGTGCAGAGTGTCTTGGCATGCGGCCTGCGTTGTAATTACATGACGAGGCATGGTGACCTTGAGCATCCATCCTCTCATCACACTTGCAAGTGTGTGGGTGACAAACTGCCGCACCCACTCTGAGCTTGACCCTGAGCGCTTCAGCATCCAAGTGAGTTCCAAGAGGTGGGATGGGGATGGCGTGTAACCACAAGCCACTCTCCGAATGGGCGGCTGCCTGGAGGCATGCTTTTGCAACCTGGTCTGCATTGGTTAGGAGATTTTCTTGAGTTTTCTTTGCCGAGATGGTATCCCATGCTTTCTGCTTGCTCCTGGAGGTACCCTGAGGCTCCTCCTCTACTCCTGTACTTCCCTTCCAGGTGTTAATCGCTGCTGTTACGTCCCCATTAAGTGTCATTCCGGGTTTAGAATAAAGGATGGACAATACAAGGTCGTTGGTCGCGATGAGGGAAGAGATAAAGGCTGGGGAGGCAATATCCGAGGCTCTCCGTATGCCCAAGCCCCCGAGGCGGACAGGAAGGGTGGCTTGTGTCCAGGCCCGTTCTTTAAATTCCACGTTGGTGATGCTGGTCACTGCTTCTCGGATTATGCAGTCTAATTCTTGGAGGCCGCCATTGTTCGTGTAAGTCATCGATGTGCGCAGGAGGTATTGGAGTTTTGGGATGGAGAAACAGTTCTTGAGCAGGGCCAGAGCTGAGTGGGCATCGATGTGTATCAGGCGACTCACGAGACGTTGAAGCTCCTCCTTTTTAACTTGAAGTGCTGGTGGGATTGCTGCCAGAGTTAGTGGGGAACCTAATAGGGTTTGCTGGTGCTCCTGAAGGATCTTTACATCTGGCAATATGTTTCGGAACAGGGCCTGAGTCTCTTCTCCTTGTTCACGTGTGTGGTTGAGGAGAACAAGTTCACATTTGGTGTCATTTATCACTAGCCCGGCCTGGCCGAGGTCAGTTATGATGTTATTTAGGTCGGTTAGAACGTTCTCTACTGACCCACCCAAGGTTGCATCGTCCAGGTACCATACATTCAGCTCTGACCTTACTTTGTTAGCTGCTGCATCCACCCCTATTGAGAAAAGAGCAGGACCACCTGGATCTCCCTGCTGTAACCTGGTCTCTGAGACAGAGTACGGTACCCAGCATATGGTGCCTAGGAGCCAAGAAGTGTAAGATTGGCTGTTGGATGTCACATGACTGGTTATCAGAAGCTAATAAGCTCCTGAAAAACGTAATGACAAAGAAGGATGCATGTGGCGCCTCTTGTAGTGACTTCACTTGTTTTTCACAAAATCAAAACCTTTAGGCTACCTGCCATAAGACCAAGGCTCCAGCCAAGTTTGTTCGAGATGACCAACATGTCTGATTGTATGCAAGTTACCTATAATGTATTTACCTATTTGTATTTACCTATTTGTAGTTTACAGGAATTGAGCAGCGCTCGTGTTGTCCTGTCTTAGTTACTTTATAATCAATCCATTTTACTTAGACAAGTATCGTAATGGATATTCCCAGTTCCCAGTATTTTGGACTAACATATCATAACTTATGTTGCCCTATTTCCATATTTACTTTTATCCAACCTAGATTTGAACATGTTAATGTTCCTCGCTCTCACCACCTCCTCCTCCAAGTTGTTCCAAGTCTCTATACTCCTATATGGGAAGCTGAATTTCTTTGTGTCCTTACGACATCTGCCCTTCCTCAGCTTAAACTCGTGCCCTCTTGTCCTTCCATTATCCCTCACGAATAGATCTTCCCTATCTACTCGTTCCAAACTTTTTACTCCCTTGAACATCGTTATTAAGTCGCCTCGTTCCCTTCTCTCTTTCAAGGTAGGCAGTTGTAGTGTCTTAAGTCTTTCCTCATATGTCAACTCCTTCAATCTTGGGATCATCTTCGTTGCTATCCTTTGGACTTTCTCTAATTTGTTTATATGTTTTTTCAAATGTGGTGACCATATCACTGCTGCATATTCTAATCTTGGTCTTATCATAGTCATTATCAATTTTCTTAACATTTCTTCATCCAAATAGTTAAATGCCACTCTCATATTGGTTATTATTCCATATGCTCCTCCAATGATCATGTTAATATGCTTCTCCGGGGATAGATCATCTTGTATTATCACTCCAAGGTCCTTCTCATGCCGTGTTTTGCCGATTATTTCAGTTCCTAATTTGTACACCCAGCTTGGCCTTATCTCACTTGTTCCCACTTCCAAAACATGACACTTTTCTGCATTGAAACTCATTTTCCAGGTTTGGCTCCATCTGTGCAACTCATCTAGGTCCCTTTGAAGATCCTGACAACTTTCTATACAGGTGACATTCTTCATGATCTTAGCGTCATCCGCAAACATATTCATATGACTATTCAAGTTTTCTGGCATGTCGTTTACATAAAGTAGGAACATTATCGGACCCAACACTGATCCCTGTGGTACTCCGCTCGTCACACTCCTCCACTGTGAATATTCGTCTCGTATCGTGGTCCTCATTTCTCTTCCTATTAAAAAGTTTTCCATCCATTTTAACATCCTACCATGTACACCTCCAACAACCTGCAATTTCCACAATAACCTTTTGTGAGGCACCCTGTCAAAGGCCTTTTTCAGGTCCAGGTAAACACAGTCAACCCATCCCTCTCTCTCCTGTGTAACATCTACAACTCTGCTATAAAAGCTTAATAAATTAGATACACAAGATCTCCCTTCCCTGAATCCAAATTGTTTCTCGCTAAGCACCCCCTGTCCCTCAATGAAGTGTGTCCACTTTTTCCTTATAATTTTCTCACAAATTTTACAAACAATGCTGGTGAGGGACACCGGTCTGTAGTTAAGCGGATTTTCTCTGTCTCCTCCTTTGTAAATTGGTACTATGTTAGCTCTCTTCCATTCCACTGGCAGGTCTCCCTCATTCAGTGAAGATTTGATGATTTCATAGATTGGTTCCACTAACTCTTCCGCACATTCTTTGAGGATCCATCCAGCCACTCCATCTGGTCCCATTGATTTCCTCACGTCCAAATCCTGCATCAATTTCAGCACTTCACTTTTTGTCACTTTCATTTCAGGCATCTGTGGTGTTCTCATTTCTCTATTAGGTTCTATAAACTCCTCCTCTTTTACAAACACTGACTGAAGCTTTTCATTCATAACTTCACACAATTCTTTATCTTTCTCATAGCTGTTTGTTCCAACTCTTAGTCTGACAATACCTTCTTTTGTTTTTATTTTTCCATTTACAAATCTATAAAATAGTTTGGGCTCATTTTTGCACTTCTCTACAATATTCCTTTCATATTTATATTGTTCCTCGCGTCGTATCTTTACGTATTCATTTCTTTTCTCCTTGTACTTATTCCAGTTATTTTCACTATGTCTCTTCCGTGCTATATTCCAGGCTCGGTTTCTTCTATCCTGTGCCTTACTACATCTTATATTAAACCATTCTTTTTCCTTCTTTACCCCTGATTGGAACCTTGGGACATATTTATGTATCCCTTCTTCATATACTTTCAGGAAAAGTCTATATTTGTCTTGAACCATTTCCAGGCTTTCTAGTTCCTTCCAATTTATACTTTGGAAATAATGTTTCAATGATTTAAAATCAGTTTTAGCATAATTGTATCTATTTATTTTATGTCCTTCCTTTCTCTCCTCATTTTTCCCCAAATCCATCTCCATTTCTAATATCTTGTGATCACTTTTTCCCAAGGGACAACGATAATTTATCTTTCTAACATCATGTGGATCACTGGTGAAGACTAGGTCTAGCCTGGATGGTTCATCCATCCCTCTGATTCGTGTGTTTTCTCTAACATGTTGTGTTAACATGTTTTCTGTTACTAGATTCAATAATTTACTGCCCCAAGATTCATTATTATTTCCCGCATCTAACCCTTCCCAATTGACTTCCTTACAATTGAAATCACCTGTTAATAATAATTTATTTCTCCTATTAAAAAGTATTTTTAGTGCATCTAGAGATTCCGTGATTAGTTGATCATATTTATCCCGCTTCCATGCTCTAGTTTGTGGTGGTATATAAGCCACTGCTATATCAGTTGCTTTGTTGTCCTTGTCTTTTATTGTCACTGCTATAATTTCTGATCTATTATTGCCTAGGTTAATCTCACTTGCTTCTATATTTCTGTCAGTCATTATTAACACTCCACCGCCCACTTTTCCTTCTCTATCTTTTCTCCACACATTGTACCCTTCCCATCCCAACACTCCCAATTCAGTACCACCTCTCAACTTTGTTTCTGCTAAGCACATAATATGTGGTTTATATTTCTCAATATAGTCATTCAATTCTAATTTCTTAGACAGCAAGCCATCCACATTACTATACATCAGCTTCATTTCCCCCCTTCTTACACCTTTCTTTTTTTCTCTTTCCCTAATATTCCCAGACTCTACTCCCCCCCCGCTTCCACTCCACCTTCTCTCCCTTGCTCCCCCGTGCTCTCCACCTGCCCTGTTCCTCTCACTTGTTCCTGGTTTACACCAGTCTCTCCCTCCTGTCCTTCGGTACTGGTACTCGCTTCCCCTGTCCGACCGTTCATCCCTAAGTTCTCTGTTTGCCCCTCCGTCTTCCTCTGTGGGCTTTTGATGAACCATTTCCTCTTCTTCGTTCCTACCAGTCTCCAATAAAAAAAATCCACTTCTTGTTCTGTTCTTTTGGCATTCAATTCCTTCACCTCATCCCTCAAACTTTTCATTTTGTTTCTTTCATCTAAGTCCAAGTCTTTTTCGATGTAAATATGCTTCAGACAATCCTTATCTTTCAACCTCCATTTATTATTCATGATTTCCTCTACTATTCCTACTGTGCGAAACTGCACTTTCATTGGCCTAGACAAGCTAGACTCTTGTTTATATTTTCCAATTCTATGCATGTCTTCAATTTCATTCTCCCACTCTCTCACACCCTCGTCCACTACCTGTAGAATCTCCCTCACTCGGTCTCTCTCTATCCTACTTCTCTCCTCTCTCTTTACATTGTGTTTCTCCTTATCTCCTCTTATCACAATACATTTCTTTCTTCCAGCAGTCTCCCTCACTAGATTTTCCTTCTGTCTAATTACCTTAACTACATCCTTTTCAAAGTTACCTCCCTGCCTATGTATCTGTTGCTCCTTTACTATCTCCGAAAATTTCAAATTCCTTACCTCCTCGTTCTTTTGAAATTCATCCTTCTTTAATTCAACATCCTTCATATCTTTCTTCATCCTGTCCATTTCTTCCTGCATTTCGCTAATACAAACCCTTAACACGTAATTCTCATCCTTCAAAATACCAATTTGGTTTGCCATTCTTTTTTCTCTTCGTTCATAATCTAAGCTTTTTGTCTCCTGTTCCTCTAGCTTCCGCTCCAGTTTATTCAACCTCACCGCAAATGCAGATATTGCTACTCCCTCCTCTGAGAACCCTGAAATATCAAATACCTCATGATCACGATCATAAGGATCTCTGGTTACCCTGCTTGGGGGCAGGCTGAGCCGGTTCCTCCCACCGCTGGCCATACTGCCAGCTGGCCTTTGTTTACACCTGTTCGGCTCCACAAGTTTCGGTGGGAATATCCATTACTTTTTTTTTTCCTACTCAAATCAAACTCAACTCTCACCTGTTTTAACTAGGGAGTATATTCACTAATTGCATTTAAATTATAATTAATAAACAAAAGGACAACACATATGAACGCTACAAAAATACCAAACCACCAAACAGGCGCTGGCTGAATCAGCTGTCTCAAGCACGTCCGCCCTCCACCACGGTCTGACTGTGTGTGGGCACACCCAAAATATAATTGAGCAAATAGCTGGCCTTATGTTTTGCCGCAACTCTGATAAATACCGGTACATAGGCTTACAGACTGATTGCTACACACAAAAGTGTTTACACTACTCCCACGCTCACGATCATGGTCCTGTCTATTTTAGATTTTATGAGATACAATAATGGGTTGAGAGGAGTTTTGACCCCCCTTACCCCTCCATGACTTATTGTCATCATCATACAGTAGGGTCTCGTAAGATGCGAGTTTATGGTCGATGGATGCGTCCGCATCTTACGATTTCGCATCTTACGATCACGTAAAAATACGGAAAAACGTCCCGCCTAAGGCTCGCATTTAAACATTTTTTTTCGCATCTTAAGGTTTCTCCTCGGATTTTGCCCACTTTGAGCCTCCGATTCGCAAATTATGGTCATTCTCACATCTTAAAATAATTTATTTATTATTTGGGGGTCCTCGCATCTTATGCGAATCGCATCTTAAGATCTCGCATCTTACGAGACCCTACTGTATATGTTGCCAGCAGGGGGAAAATAGCAAACAAAATAGACGGGAACGTACCAGCGACCTATGTAAACATGACGACTGTATGCCCGGATATTACATCCTTCCCGTCCCACATAATATTCCTCCCTCAAAAAATAAAAAAAACAAAACCAGCCGACATCGGCGAGACACCGCAGGATCGTATACACAAAAGAAAACGGAAACGCTACAGCTTGTGAGATGGTAAACTCATGCTTACGGTATTACGCAACGTGCGTTTATTTTACTAATATGATGAACATATGAACTTTGAAGAATGATAAAAGAAGTGGGAAGAGCAATTGGGGGGTAAATTTTTTTTTTTTTTCGCCGCACGGTCGTATTCTGTGACGGACGGCCGAGAGACGAACATCCTCTCTTGCAACATTTGGACAACAAGTGTGCTGCCTGGGAGAGATCTCACACTTCTAGAGGGTCACTAAATGACTCGCCCTTGTTTTCGAGACCGTGTGAGAATAATTTGTGATGAAAATATCCCATAAATTAGGAAAATATGAGGAAAACTAGCCGATAATTGAGGAGGGGGGAAAAGGAGAGGCAAGGGGGTAGGGCAACACTTGGAAGAGTGTTAAGAGGTACTAGAGGGGAATTATTGCACATAATCACAAATTCCTTTGGTTTGAGAGCCCCTAGGGTGTTTTGGAAGGGTTATTTTATGGTCTTGCTTCCGTGAGGGTGTACGAGAGCGAGGTGGAGGGACAGAGAGGGAGAGGTAGACCGAATGAGAGGTGGAAGGATGGAGTGAGGAAGTACTGTACATGAACGAAGGCTGTGCTGGTTGAGGGGAGGGGCGTCGACTGACTGGGGACAGAGGTGCATGGGGGCGGTTCGTTCGTGGCCACCCCTTCGGGGATCACGGCGTCAAGCAATATATAGATAGATAGATAGCTTCCGTGAGGCCTATCGCGTTCGGTATAGTGACCCTTCCGTAAGGTTTATCGAGTTTTGTGGGTTAAGAGGTTATTTCCAAATTGTATCATTGTGTATGGATTAAATCACCTAATCTAATTTGCCGGTAACCTAACCTAACCTAACCTAATCGAGCATTATTAGTCAAACTCCCGCTAATAAGTGGGGTGCGGGGTATTTTTCCCTTATGTATTTGCAGCGATATAGTAATGATATATATTGTGGTGACTGATACTATACGACAAAGCTATATAAAACATACAAAATATTATATCCCATGTGACCTAAACTTCATATTATCCTAATTATTTAATGACAATTACAGATTATTTATGCCAGACGCACACCTTAATTCCCGAGAAAGGGTGGCCATGAACACGGGGCGTGTGTGTGTGTGTCTCAGGTCAAGTTGCCCATGCTTCAAATTTACCTATACCATTTTTTCAGTGCAAGATAGACAGACAGACAGACAGACAGACAGACAGAAGGGTGGACTGTGGTAAATGTGTGGGTGGCGGGTGGTGAGCGGGTGACGGACAGGCTTGAGTGCTGCTGGCTTTTAAAAAAACGCCATTCCAAAGACCCCCCTTCGATATAAATTATACATTTTTCGGTAGAAAAATTTCCCGGCCAAAGGCCGGGTTTCTCCTAAATTATAGGCTCCTTGTCGCTTGCCAGGAAAATATCGACAAAGATATGCGCGAAAGTATTAACATTTGAAAATGATGGCGCTAAACATGAAGGAGAAAGAGGTTCAGAAGAAACAACGAATACTTCCCCTTAAAGCTGAGATAACTTCCAAGCTGAGAGGGTTATCATAGTGTGATGGGTGTTCGCATTAAAATGTTGTTCAAGCTGACATTGTTTTCAGGTTAAGATAGTGTTCAAGCTGATACTCTTTTATGGGGAGCAATTTTCTGGACTTCTTTTTCCGTCATCCTAGTCCTAGTAGTTTTTATATTGTAAGACGTCAGCCCCATTAGTTTGGCGTTTGTAAGAACTTTTCG
>JBAKBP010034702.1:0-20405 GCA_037953745.1 Lithodes maja | reverse complement strand
CTCTGTTCCGCAAGGATAGCACTCTTCTAAACCCTGTGGGTTCAGCACGCATGGGTCGTCTCCTACACGAAGCAGTCCGCAGCCATGGATCAAAAAACGGCAATCGAGAAGAAGCAGCAGTGACATAAATCATCCAACGCCAAGCAAAAAACAGAGGCAACCGAGGACCACCAGCGATAAGGACCGAAGACAGCGAGGACCGAGGACAGCCATGAACATAAATGTAGATCCGACAAGAACCAAAAATATTATTAAAGAGCATTCCGTGAGTTCTAAAATAACAAATTTAAAGGTTTTCTATGCAAACGCTCGTAGCATACGCAATCAATTTTCAGATTTAGAGGAGCTAGTGTTTACAGAAAATTATGATGTGATTGGCATAACAGAATCTTGGCTCAATACAGAAGATAGAGACTTTTTAGCAGAGTATTCACTTCCTGGTTATGTAATGTTTGAGAAAAGACGAATAAATCGAAATGGAGGTGGCGTTTTACTTTATATCAAAGAAAGTCTTAACCCTACCCTCTTGTCAAAACCTCAAATTGTGAACGTCGACACATCTTTTGTGCTAATAAAGAATAATAAAGGTACAAAAATAATCTATCTATCTATCTATTGCCTGACGCCGTGATCCCCGAAGGGGTGGCCACGAACGAACCGCCCCCATGCACCTCTGTCCCCAGTCAGTCGACGCCCCTCCCCCCAACCAGCACCGCCTTCATTCATGTAGTTCCTCACTCCATCCTTCCACCTCATATTCGGTCTACCTCTCCCCCTCTGTCCCTCCACCTCGCTCTCGTACACCCTCTTAGTCATTCTCTCGCTTTCCATACGTTCCATATGGCCGAACCATCTCAAGTTGTTCCTTTTCACACTTTCCAGCACATCTACCTCCACACCACACCTCCTTCTTACTTCCTCATTAGTCTGTGTATCCCTCCATGTAATTCCGCACGCACTCCTTAAGTAATTCATTTCCACTGCTCTCACTCTTGGTCTGAGTCTCTCAACCAACGTCCATGCTTCGCTTCCGTAAGTCAGTGTCGGGATTACCACACTGTCATGCAAGGACTTCTTCACTTCCATACTGACCACCCTATTTCTTGTTACTGCTTTTAGCGTTTCTACAACCCTCTTCCCCTGTTGTACCCTCTCCCGCACCTCTTCATCCATAGTCCCATCTTTACTCAACACACTGCCCAGATACTTAAAAGAGTTGACGATCTCCATAGCCTGACCGTTCAGCTTCACCTCACACTCTGTGACTTCACCCCTTTCGAAGACCATAACCTTGCTCTTCCCCGTATTTACCTTCAAATTCCGTTTTTCGCACACTGTTCCAAACTCATTTACCAGACCCTGCAACTCCCATTCATTATCACTCATCAGAACTGTATCATCCGCAAACAGCAGTATAGGTAGCTTCCACTCAATTCCCTCCCTTTTCAGCAATACACCAACATCCACTGCTCTTGATAGTATTTCTTTCATAACTCCATCCATATATACAGTAAACAACCACGGGGACATCACACACCCCTGTTTCAAACCAACATTCAGGTCAAAGAACTCGCTCTGCTCACTCTCCACACGTACTGCCGCCTTTGCACCCTCATACATGCTCTTCACTGCTTTCAGCAACTTGCCCTCTACTCCGTATATTCTAAGTACTTTCCACAAACCTTCTCTATCCACTCTGTCATAGGCCTTCTCCAAGTCCATAAAGGCAACATACACCTTTTGTTTCTTCTCCAGATACTTCTCCACAACACAATTCAGGGTAAAAATCTGATCTACACATCCTCTTCCCTTCCTAAAGCCTCCCTGCTCGTCGCCTATCCATTTCTCCGTTCTCACTCTCACTCTCTCAATCACTACCCTACTGTATACCTTCCCTACTACGCTTAGAAGACAAATTCCTCGGTGGTTACCACACACTCCTCTTTCCCCTTTATAATAATACTTGCGTTAATATACAGACCTCCAGCTCAATCAGTGCAAACTGACCGAGAAATTTACGAACAAATTGCAGATGTAAGTAACTCACAAGATACCGTAATTTTTGGCGACTTTAATTTACCTGTGACCAAGTGGGGCGATACTCTTACTTCACACTCCGGACATGACTGTATACGAACTTGCAAGAGAGTTCGCTTTATCAATTTGTTCGAACGCCGACCCATGGTAATAACGTTCTTGACATTGTACTTGTAACAAAAAAAGAATTGATAGAGAATTTGAATGTTGGTGATGAATTCAGTAACAGCGACCATCGTACAATAACTTTCACTTTAAAGTTTACTAGTAACGAACCAAATAGTAGCATCGAAAAAGTCCCTAATTTCAAGAAAGCAAACTTCCATAAACTTAGAGCTATGTTAAAAGAAACTGACTGGAGCTTTTTAATTAACAATAACGACATAAATACATCTTGGAAGTTATTCGAAACCACTTACCTAAAAGCAGTGCAAGACTGCATACCATCGAAAATATGGCGTCCAGGCCATAATAATAAGCCCAAATGGTGGAATAAAGATATTTCAAACTGCCTGCTTGCTAAAAAATTTGCTAATGATAGATTAAAATCCTCACAAAATGACGAAGAACGGGTGAAATTTGTAGAGCTACGACGCAAAGCCAAAAAGTTAATTAAGCAAAGTAAAAAGACCTTAGAGTTACATATTGCGAATCAAAGTAAAACAAACCCGAAAGAATTCTATAGTTATATCAGAAAGAAAAAAGTAGTTACTTCAACTGTTGGACCGTTAGTCGATGAAAATGGAGAATACACCAAAGACGAAGTACAAATGAGTAATGCCCTCAATACCTTCTTTGCATCAGTTTTTACAACAGAAGACCTCAGTGATATCCCTACACCATCGCCGATTCAGATTGATAATTCAGATGTTCTAAGCAATATCACCGTTACAGAGAGAGAAGTATTGAATTGTTTAGATAAACTCAAGGTAAATAAAACGCCTGGACCTGATACAATCTCGCCTAGAGATCTAAAGGAAGCTAAGGATGAGCTCTCCAAACCACTGACATTACTATTCAATAAATCCTTGCAGTCTGGAACTATGCCTGATCAGTGGAAGCTAGCCAACGTAACACCGATATTCAAAAAAGGCAGCAAATCCCTACCCAGTAACTATCGTCCAATTAGCTTAACCTCAGTTGTATGTAAAATGCTAGAAACGGTCATACGAGACAGACTCGTAAATCACTTAGAGGAAAATAACATACTTAAAGATACTCAACACGGCTTTCGTAAAAAACGTTCCTGTTTAACAAACCTCTTAGACTTCTTCCACGATATCCTCAACCTCTACGATGAGAGTAAAGCTGTAGATATTATATACCTTGATTTTCAAAAGGCCTTTGACAAAGTTCCCCACAAACGTTTACTGCTAAAACTAAAAGCGCATGGAATACAAGACGGTGTGTTGAAATGGATAGAAAATTGGCTCAGCAACAGAAAGCAAAGAGTTGTCATAAACGGTAAGGCATCTAAATGGACCAATGTAACTAGCGGGGTACCCCAGGGATCGGTAATAGGACCAATTCTCTTTCTAATTTACATCAACGACATAGATGAGGGTCTCACCTGTACAATCTCAAAATTTGCTGACGATACAAAAATTGCAAATAGCGTACTCTCAAAAGAACAAGTTGGCGATATGCAACACAATCTAGATAAATTGTCATGTTGGGCCCAAATTTGGCAAATGAGTTTCAATGCGGATAAATGTAAAGTACTACATATCGGATACCTAAATGAGAAAGCAAACTATTCGATGAATGGCACTCCGCTTAAGAATGTAAACAGAGAAACCGATCTGGGTGTAACAATATCGAGTTACCTAAAACCGAGTCAACAATGTTAAGAAGTTGTTAAGAAGGCAAACCAAATAATTGGCTTTATAGGCAGGTCATTTGAGCATAAATCCAAAGAAGATATCCTAACCCTTTACAATTCCTTAGTCCGCCCTCTTCTGGAATACTGCGTTCAATCCTGGTGCCCTTATTACCAAAAAGATATAAACAAGCTAGAACAAGTTCAACGTAGAGTTACCAAAATGATACCTAGCCTAAAGAACAAACCATACGAAGAGCGTCTTAGAGAATTAAATCTATTTCCTTTAACCTAGCGCAGATTAAGAGGTGACTTAATTCAAGTGTTCAAAATCATCAAAGGCATCGACAATATGAACTGTAGTAAGTACTTCACTATCGACCAATCTAATTACACGCGGGGAAACGGTTGCAAAATTATTGGTAAATCTTTTAACTCGCACGAATCTAAGAATTTCTTCTTCAATCGAGTTGTCAACTTGTGGAATGGGCTTCCCCGAAACATTATAGACTGCATCACCGTTGATTCATTTAAACTCCGCCTAGACAAATATCTCGCATCAAACCCGCGACTGACTGCGTTTGTAAATGAATAACTTTATTTTATCCCCCCCTCAGTTACTAACCCATCTGTCCTCTACTAACTTCCAAATCCTGCCACGGACATTAGTTCCAGGGCAGTAATTCCCTTTCCAATGTTCCCTTACCCACTCTAAACCACTGTTTGGACACTTGATCCTCAGTGTTTTGGAGGACAAGCAACCTAGAAGGGTCACTAGATCTGTTGTTGCTTGATTTCCTTTGTACTTCCTTTGTACCCTGCAATGAAGGCGTTGTGCGTGGGTGTGCCCCGTAGGGGCACACACACATAACGCCTTTGTTCTGGGGGTGAAAACATCTCGCCCCGCATTTGTTAGGTTAAGTAAGTTTAGTTGGCATTAGAAGTGATGGTAGTAATAGTGGGGATGATGGTAATTGTAGTGATAATGGTGATAATATTGGTGATGATGGTAATTGTAGTGATAATGGTGATAATACTAGTGATGATGGTTGTAGTTGTAGTGATGATGACAGCAGTGATGATGAGTTGATGATGGTGACAGTAGTAGTGATGATGGTGAAAGTTGTAGTGATGATTACAGTAGTATTGATGATGAGAGTAGTAGTGATGATGGTAAGAGTAGTAGTGATGACTATAATAGTAGTATTGTTGATGATAGTAATGGTGATTGTGACTAGTATCGCAGAGTTGGGTATGCGGTTTTGATTTTGGGCAAAACGGCACGTCTGCGTAAGCAGAGTTTGGTATTCCCCCCCCACCCCCCCCCCCCCCCCCCCCCTGTATAGTGGGTACCACCGAAAAAAATGTCTGTCGTCGTCGTCGTCGTCCGTCTGTCTCCAAACTCCTCCTAGACCGTGTTACGATCCAGGTTCTCAAAGACACAGGGCTCTTCAACATTGGACTAGATAATGGCAAAAAGCAACAACGGTAACACTAGATCCAACCCCTGCCTTAAACACTGGAAAACAAAACACCATTACCGCCCTGAGTCGTGCCTGGACAACGAGGTATCCTATGACTCGGCAACTGGTGCACACACACTAGGCTGACGCTCAATGAAACAGCCTATTCTCAAACAGTAAATGATTACTCGATTATGTTACACAAAGAAAAGATAGTTAACGTGATTAATTAACGTTACGGTAGATACTCAAATAACTGGCACTCCTGTATTAAAGAAAGTGCAATGCTAGTCCTGCAACATCAACTGGAAACTTCTGAAATAAGTCTGATGCTGGGAAGATGTTCGTAAAGAATCTTGAACAATTACTGTATAATGCAGAATACGGGTCACAATAAATGCTAGGACATATAGTAATAATAGGCAGGCGAATAATAAAGACCGCGCAAAGGTAGTAATGCTCGACAACTAAAGAAATGCTTCGTGACACAACGCAACAGCCTACTCGGGTTGTGCAACTCAATAACAACCTCGGCTCAAAAGTGCAGTGAATAATAATGCTGCATACATATAATAATGGGGCTTATCTCTAACCAGTGTGTGCTCAGTTAATAAAGTCTAGCTGGGGTATCAAGGCAGGGCAACAATGGGCGAGCATGCGGCTCGTAGCCTAACGTTGTCCGAAGGTGGTATAATGAAGATTACGTTATATGACGGGGATGCTCTCTTGATAAATCTAGGTCTCTAGTACCTTGCTCTATCCTGGCGATCCTTCAGAAGTCAACACAAAGAGGCAGCACTATGTTGTGAGGGATAGGCTATGGCCCTCTCACACCACAGCGCTGTGCTCGCAAAGTAAACCCACCCGAAGACAACTTAGGCTCCCACAGTACCTGTCGATGTCGTGCAGGGCTTAGCTAACACTGCACACATCGGAGACAATGACACAGTAACCTTACCCCCAGTCTAGCTTTAGATAACCAAGAAGAATCACTCAACACCTTGCCAGGGAGACTATACCGGTCTACAACCTTCCCGAGAGAGGACACATACGGAAAAGTCCGTCTCTCAAAACCTCAATAAAGCATAAAGTAGGGTCTCGTAAGATGCGAGTTTATGGTCGATGGATGCGTCCGCATCTTACAAATTCGCATCTTACGATACACGTAGCTTATGGGAAAAACGTCTTATGGTCGATCCGCCCCAAAAAATATGCCGTAAAGTCCCATTTACACCCTATAAATCCAATTTGTTCACGCAAAGTCCCAATTTTGTTGGTAATAATCCCTGAAAAAGGTAATTGGTGCATGATATCATACATTTCGGTCACATACAAACAGAAAATAATAAATTAATAAATGAAAATGAGACAAAATACACACTATCAATAAAAAATATAAAAAAAATCAATTTTTCCCTTACCTTAAATTCTAGTGGGATTATGTACAGGGGGAAGGGGTTATACGAGGCTGTGTAGATTCACTCAAAGTCACTCTCGCTTGAAGAGGGTGGCTGAGCATCCAGCATTTGGTTAGACAGGATCGCGAGTGCCTTAGAATTCCTCAGTTTATCCACTTGCTTAAGAAATCCAACAAAGTCACTCTGGGTGACTGGATGTGCAGAGGTGCCAGGTTGGGGTTCATCTGAAGTGCCAGGTTGGGGTTCATCTGAAGTGCCAGGTTGGGGTTCATCTGAAGTGCCAGGTTGGGGTTCATCTGAAGTGCCAGGTTGGGGTTCATCGGAAGTGCCAGGTTGGGGTTCAGCAGGAATGCCAGGTTGGGGTTCAGCAGGAATGCCAGGTTGGGGTTCAGCAGGAATGCCAGGTTGAGGGCGAGGCCTTAAGTAACGTGTAATGAGTGACTGCTGTCTCGCATTAACACGTTGTTCGTACACTTCCTTATGGAATCTCATAAGAGACTCAAAGCTGTTACTCCAGTCAATCTTACGCAACTGTGTTTTTTCTACCTCCAGCACTTTCGTCTTTAGGGCCTCCCCCAAAGCCAGGATGGCACTCAAATCGTTCATGCTGTAGTCCTCGTCCACCTGCATTGCCTCTTGGGGTGTGGCAGCTGCTTCAGCTCGAAGTTCAGCCTCTATATCAACAGTCTGGGCCACCTCCTCCGGTGTCTGCTCGTCCCCCTGCCTGTTGATATCTTGAATTTCTTCCCTGGTCACTGCTTCAAATCCTGGAACTTGTCTGGCTGCCTCCACTGCTAGGTTTACTGTGTCCTCCAATCTCTGTGCACCCTGAGTGTGACGTTCCTGTACCAGGTGTGGTGTAAGTTTTTCCCAGGACCGCTGGATAGTTGCTACACTAATATCATTCCATGACTTAAGCATGTTGTCTACTGCGTCCTTGATAGTGAAGCTTCGCCAAAATTGCTTAACTGTCACAACATCTGGGTTGGGTTGGAGTAGGTGAGCTGGGTGGCTGGCTAAACCTGGTGTAGCTGGGCCAGGGGTAGCCTGGGTAGGGGCAGGGGCAGGTAAAGGGGGTGGGTTTTCCGCGTCCGATTCCGATGCTGACTCTAGAGGAGGGGGCTCATCAGGTGAAGCTGGTGCAGGTAAGGTAGGCTGGGCAGGCTCAATGGCTTCAATATCATACTCCATATCAGATTCCGTCACATCAGCATAGATTCTTATGATCTCCTCCCCAGTTTCTGTAGCCTTACGCATCAATGCATACACCCTTGTTTGGTAAAAGGTTTTTACATTGGCTATGACCTCCTGGTCCAGGGGCTGCAATACCGAGGTAGTGTTAGGGGGGAGGAAAAGAATCTTAACATTTGGATGGAGATCCACCAGATGCATAGGGTGTGCAGGGCAATTATCCATAGTTAGCAGGACTTTGAATGGCAGGCCAAGCTTCTTGCAGTGCCATTTAGCCTCGGGGACAAACATGTTTTTGAGCCAATCTTGGGTTGCAATGGAGTTCATCCAACCATTTGCAGTTTTGAGCCAGTATACTGGGGCACGAGACATATCAGACAGGTGGTTATAACACCGTGGGTGGGCAGCTGTATGCACCACAAGGGGCTTGTGTTTGTGGGTGCCAGCAAGATTGCAACAAAAAAGCACAGTGAAACGGCTCTTGTCCATCTTTCGTCCTCTGGCCTGCATTACTGCCCTACTGATAAAGGTAGATTTGGGCATTTTTTTGTACTGTAATCCACACTCGTCCATGTTGTAAATCACCTCAGGAACATAGCCACCCTCATCAATGATATCTTTTAAGATCGCAGGAAAATTTGTTGCTGCCACATTATCTGCTGAAGCAATTTCACCAGTTAAATTAATGTTTCTTATATCCTTGCGCCCTAGAAACCTGTAAAGCCACCCAGTTGATGCTTTGAAATTCCCGGGCTTGGCCCTCTCGGCGTGACAAACTGTGAGGTAGAATTCCATAGCCGTATCCATAATTCCCTTCTTTGTTATAGGAATCGAACGACTTTCCTTGCTTGAGATCCAGCTATTGAGATATTGTTCCATTTTAACAACTCTTCGGTCGCGTACACGCTTACGACCATCGACTGTACCACCGCCGTATGCCTTCACTGCTTTCTTAATGTCGTTTTTTTTTTTCCATATGCACCTCACAGTTGATTCTCCTAGGTCCATAGCTCTACCGATAGCACTGTTTCCCTGGCCATCTTCCTTCCTCTTAATCACTTCAAGTTTTATTTGGAAAGTAATAGCTTTGTTTTTCCGCTTACGGGGATTCGGAGGCGGCATTTTCAAGGGATTTCACAAGGCACGATCACGGCTGTATGATGCGAGTATGGGAAAAGATGGCGGACTGGGGCGGGAGGGACCCTCTGGGTGGGAGTACCAAGCGGCGCAGATGCTGTGACGTCATACTACGCAGGTCTGAGCCAGCCAATGGCATGCGCACTCCCGCCTAAGGCTCGCATTTTAAAAAAATGTTCGCATCTTGAGGTTTCTCCTCGGATTTAGCCCATTTGAGCCTCCGATTCGCAAATTATGGTCAGTCTCGCATCTTAAAACAATTTATTTTTATTATTTGGGGGTCCTCGCATCTTATGCGAATCGCATCTTAAGATCTCGCATCTTACGAGACCCTACTGTACCTCCTTAACCTAATACATGGAAATATCTGAGAGCTTCGCGTACAATATGACTGGTCGACGGTGAACGTCTTATGCTGAAACCAGAAGGATGTTGAGGTTAATAAAGATTAGAGAATGAGAAAGGAGAAGTCGAGAGAGAGAAATAGTATGCAAAGTAGCGAGTATGGGGGACAGAATTGCAAAGGATGTAGGCGATACGCGTGTCAGGCAAGCTCTGAGCTGGTAAAGAACACGAAGGCAGCGACGGGAAGGGACTAGTTGACCACCCGGCCGCCAACTGCCGTCAGCGCCCAAGCGAGCCGCGTCATAGCTCACCTCGCTGCCGGGTGTACCCCTCACACTCTCTCGCTCGCCTCCCACACAAGCAACATTTATATTATAGCGAATATAAAATATAAGGCGCGGTCACAGACCTAAACAAAGACCATTTCTAGACTGTCTGTGGCAACACGACACTAATGAAATAAAGCAGATCATTCTAGGACAACTGTAGCCTATCCCCCCATCCTGGCGAGCACTAGCGAGCTGCAATGCTCCACGCAACCATTCTGCTAACGCCGGGAGGCGTCACAACCGTTGGATGGATTTTCACCAATTTCACACAAACATTTGGTTGGGTGAATGCGAATGTCATGTCCAAAAAAGTTTTTTTTAATTTGTGCAATAGTTATGATTTTAGGGTCCAAAATATGGTCCCCCCCCCCCCCCCCCCCGCCTTGGGCCCCCCCAAAAAAAAATCCCCCACCCAGGGGGGCCACCCCCTCCCCCCTGCAATGATGGCATTCGGTGTGTGTGTGCCCCGTAGGGGCTCACACATAGAATGTGTTCATTCTGGGGGCGAAAACATCTCGCTCCGTATTTGCTAGGTAATTTAGTTTAGTTGACATTGGAAGTGATGGTAGTAATAATGGGAGTGATGGTGACAGTAGTGATGATGGTGATAATAGTAGTGATGATGGTTGTAGTTGTATTGATGATGATGACAGTAGTGATGATGATGATAGTAGCAGATATGATGGTGACAGTACTAGTAGTAGTGATGATGGTCATAGTAGTGATGTTGGGTGACAAGTAATGATGATAGTTGTATTGATAATGATGACAGTAATGATGATGTGTGATAGTAGTAGTGATGATGGTGAAAGCTGTAGTGATGATGACAATAGTAGTGATGATGAGAGTAGTAGTGATGATGGTAAGAGTAGTTGTGATGACTATAATAGTAGTAGTGCTGATTATAGTAATGGTGATAGTGACTAATAGTGATGATGGTGACCCATCGCAGAGTTGGGTATGCCATTTTTATTTTGGGCAAAACGGCACGTCTACTTTATTAAATATGAATTTACGGCAACTATGGCACCTGTCGAACTTGTGTTTTATCCCTATAGCCTTGGGCCTTATACAGACCATGATTTCAAGAAACGTACGTCCACTGGCCCCGAATTGAGCATATCATAAACCCGTTGACGATTGTATTCAGCTTAAGACAAATCTATAAGGGTGAAAGAGTATTTACTCTAATTTAAGCTTCTTACTCTCACAAATACTTCCTAGAATTAGACCTTAAATTGAAAAAGTACCAACATATAATAGGCCTATATTTAAGAAATACTAATTATGTCTAGAAGAAAATGCAATATCTGACACTACTTGGCCAAACTAGTTCGGGGGCCGCATGCTAGAGGGCCGCATGTTTGACACCACTGGAATAGAAGTTGCCCGTAACACAAATTTTAATGGCACTATCTCACGTAGCCTACACTTTCGTTCTCACTTCGAAATTAATTGGTTTTAATTCGGCCTCTTTGGCTTCCCGTCATGCTATTAACCTAACAAGTGCGCATGGGGGTAATTGAAAACGTCCCCCTGTGCTGACGTATTTGAGGTGTTTCCGTCACTAAAATATTCATTGTACCACTAATAATTATCCATATACGCCTATTATGGGTTGATTATAAAGGTATTAACCTGAAACAACAATAAAACGAGTGAAAACAGCGTTTGGATGATCAAAATCGTAGATATAGCCCGCGAGTTGTATAATGTATGGGTGAGGCAAGCTACTTTCCCGCCAATTTCCCCCAAGGCCACTGAGACACAGTCGATCGATACTCTCTCTCTCTCTCTCTCTTGCACTCGCTTGCCATCAGTGATGACAACACCCTGCTTGCAACTCGCTAATGTTAGCACGAAAATATACCTCAGAATAAGGGAATAATAGGGAAAATAGGTGATAACTGAAGGATAGGAGGAAAGTGGGGAAGGAGGGGAGGTAGAGGACTGAGATTTTGCATGGCCCAGGGGCCAAAAAAAAATAAAAAAATAAAAAAATAAATTTTTTTTTTTTTTTTTTTTTCGATGTCAAAAGTTGATTTTTTATTTTACTTACTCACAAGAGTCTTCCCGCAGTCCGCCGGGGGAACTCTTAAGAGTCTCCCGGCAGCTCCCGGGTTAATACATTACAATTCCTATGATAAAGTTGAGCATATATAAAAACCATGGTAAGTGTTGTGATAAAAACACAGGCCTTATCTCTAGGCTTTATTCAACATAGAATCCATACCATAACTCTTTAACAACAGAAAGAAAATGTTGTAAGAATAGGCTAGCAGGTGCAAAAGTAATACTGTACAGTACTGTATAAACAAACTAAGGCAACAGTCCTCACATAATAATAACTACATAATACAATGTAATAGATCCTACAAACAAACTATGATATGTGATGCACATAAATAAAAGGGGGATGTGTCGGATGTTGCTCGCGCGTTTGGGGCTAGCAACACGTATTATGAAAAACATGTATTCTCCTTCATTCACTGTCCCCCCCTTCACTCACTCAACCCCACAATTTGCCGGAGGATAACAGGTTTTTCACAATACGTAGACGGAGGTCTTTAAAAAAAAAAAAAAAAATGATATCCTTGTTGCTTAACCCGGGAACTACGGGAAGACTCTTAAGAGTTCCCCCGGCGGACTGCGGGAAGACTCTTAGGAGTCAGAGAAAAAAAAAAATCAATTTTAAACATCGAAAAAAAAAAAATATATATTTTTGTTTTGCCCTTGGGCCATGCTAAATATCAGTCCTCTACCTCCCCTCCTTCCCCACTTTCCTCCCCTCCTTCAGTTATCACCTATTTTCCCTGTTATTCCCTTATTCTGAGGTATATTTTCGTGCTAACATTAGCGAGTTGCAAGCAGGGCATTGTCATCACTGTTAGCAAGCGAGTGCAAGAGCGAGAGAGAGAGTATCGATCGACAGTGTCTCAGTGGCCTTGGGGGAAATTGGCGGGAAAGCAGGTTGCCTCACCCATACATTATGTAACTCGCGGCCTGTATCGCCGATTTTGACCATCCAAACGCTGTTTTCACTCGTTTTATTGTTGTAACAGGTTAATACCTTTATAATCAACCTATAATAGGCGCATATGGATAAGTATTAATGCTATTTATGGTAAAATGAATATTTTAGTGATGGAAACAGCTCAAATACGTCAGCACAGGCAGACGTTTCTAATTACCCACATGCGCAGTTCAGAGGTTAAAGGTGAATTACATAAGCTGCATACCTAGTAAGATGTATATTTTGTATGCATCAAAACATTTAGGATGCTCAGGTTTGTGTATAATAATGTAAATTTAAGTCGGTAAAGAAAACAAATATTCAAAATTGTTATATCTGGCAGCGTCTGGTAGTTGACTGTCTTGCAAATTTTGCGCCTTCCAGTATTGTCATGACGCCATAGATTCCGATAGTTGTCAGACAACAGAAATTTACCTTTAACTTGACCCAATTTATTTTATATGTTAGGGGCAAATTTAAGGATATTCCCAATAATGGTGTATTACTAGAGCATTTAACGTTCTGCTGAATAACTTATCTCACTTTTTTCATATTTGTGTAATTCACCTTTAATAGTAATACAGGAAAGTTAATCATTAATGACACATACTTATAAGTTACATTAAGATATCAGGCAGAGTACTGGCAACAGGACACCAAGTACGTCCGCCATCTTAAATCTTGCAGTGATGCCATATCCGTAATTACAATGTTGCCAACTTCATCACACAACCCAATATCCAGAGATTATATGCTAGATGGAAAACCTGCTATCTAATATACTAATAAAATCGTGCTCCTAAAGGTTGCCAGATGCCACCACAAAATAATGCCATCTGTTGTTGCTATCCATAACTAATAGTGAAAAAACTCTACGGGATCGCACTTATCTTTCATTAGTGCACTCCACAGTACTGTATATAGGCTACTGGGTTCCATGTCAGTTGAACCAGTGCCACTTTAACCAGTGCTAACTCAACCAGTGGCCACTTCAACCAGTGACCATTTTAACCAGTAACCTAACCTAACCTAACCTACTGGTTGAAATGGTCACTGGTTGAGTTAGCTCTGGTTAAAGTGGCACTGGTTCAACTGACCTGTCACCAGGCTACTGTATAGTAATCACAAATTTGACGTAATGGCAAGACCTACATTATGTAACTTCTAATCTATCCTGTTACAACATCTATGTACATAAGTAATGTTCTCTGACATGAACTATATATATATATATATACTGTATATTATACTGTAAAAGAACATATTATATGATTAAAACCATTGTTTGAGCTCACGTCACCAACTAAAATAATTATTTCATGCAATAATGCACGCTCACCATATGGCCTAAGCTGTATATACATATCAAGGACAAATAAAAACAACATACTTAATATACTTTATTTCGTCCTGTTTTTCGATTAATAGGCCTATATATTTCATTCTTCCACTGGCCGAAGGCAACGACTACAAATAAAATTGATCCATACATCATCAGAGAGGACAGCTATCCTACCTTATCCCAAACTAGATTGATTAGGTTCTTCAATTTCCCTGCGGAATATAAACGAAAATCGGTATTCAGGGAAATGACATCACCGTACCTTTCTTTCATGATTTTCTACTATTACTGTCGGAATAAGAGAACAAGCATAGGCCTATCCCAATATAAAATGGCGTAGGCTATGATATGGTTGGTTATGGCTTGCTTATTAAAGTTATTTAACCTCTGAAGTGCGCACGGGGGTAAATGAAAACGTCCCCCTGTGCTGACGTATTTGAGGTTTTTCGTCACTAAAATATTCATTGTACCATTAATAGCATTAATAATTATCCATATGCGCCTATTATGGGTTGATTATAAAGGTATTAACCTGAAACAACAATAAAACGAGTGAAAACAGCGTTTGGATGGTCAAAATCGGAGATATAGCCCGCGAGTTGTATAATCTATGGGTGAGGCAAACTCCTTTCCCGCCAATTTCCCCCAAGGCCACTGAGACACAGTCGATCGATACTCTCTCTCTCTCTCTTGCACTCGATGGCCATCAGTGATGACAACACCCTGCTTGCAACTCGCTAATGTTAGCACGAAAATATACCTCAGAATAAGGGAATAATAGGGAAAATAGGTGATAACTGAGGAATAGGAGGAAAGTGGGGAAGGAGGGGAGGTAGAGGACTGAGATTTTGCATGGCCCAGGGGCCAAAAAAAAAAAAAAAAAAAAAAAAAAAATTTTTTTTTTCGATGTAAAAAGTTGATTTTTAGTTTTACTTACTCCAGAGAGTCTTCCCGCAGTCCGCCGGCCGAACTCTAAAGAGTCTTCCCGCAGTTCCCGGGTTAAAGAATAAATCGTGTTATGATAGCGAAACGACTAGGGAACGAGTTGATTTGTGTCCGGAGCCAGTGAAAATAGACTATTTACCAGCTGATTTACTTGAAATTATCAATCAATATTGCATATGTTACAGCAACAATGCTTTCAGACCATGCCAGTGGAAGAATGGAAGATTACTGGTTGATTTAGAACATAAAAAACACTGATTTGTCTTTCACAAATCCAGTAGCTGTTTCGTGTTGTTTTGCAAGCTGATCACTAGTTCGGCTTTTAACATATTCAGGCATTCCGGGTAAAATTAGCAACTATCTCATAATAAATACCACATAATGATTGTATACCATTGAATACATAACCCTTATTTCTACTCCAACCTCAATATAAATTATTTTGCAATAGAAAGTCAATTATAACAATGGCACACCCGATTGTCCTTGTCTGCAAAGGACCAAAAATGCAAGTGTGTATTTCGTGTACCAGGAGGCAATAAGTGGTCAGGAACGAGGCTCTATAGTGTAAATGCCCTAGAGCTTGCCCTAAGGCCTACTAGACGCTAACGCCATCTGTTGTTGCTATCCGTCAAAAAGTGGTGGGGTTCCAAGTACTCGATAACGACAATAACTGTTGGTTGCCAGGGGTTGCCAATATCATCACATTCTCCCCTTTCTCTAAATATCTGATACAATTTAGTATTGGTTCTCTCCGTCAATGACGAAGAGCCTATACTATATATAGGTTGAGATTCCGAGACCCGTTCAGGAATACCCGGAGTTCTTATCACAACCGTTGCGTATATAGTATAAAAACAATCCTTGGTTAATACCCATTAAATCTTACCAAGGGCTCATCATTGAAAAATGGATACCACTATAAATAAAATTTAAAAGAAGAATCTATCATTTCAATTCTCCCGGTGCCTCAGCCCTCCAGCTGTGCTGTCATAATGCTTCCCTTGCATTTGATGCCAGATTCTCTAGCGTGTTTATCTGCCTCTTTACGGTTGTGATCCAGGCGTGTCGGACGTGTGCCCCCATGCTCTGGGCGTCACAGCGTTTGCCTGGCTTTCTCCTTTCTAGGAAGTCCCTGTTACATATTAATTGAGTTAGGTCCAAACATGATTTGAGTAATCGCCCTGTATGTTTCAGAAGGCCACCGTCGTCGCCTGTCCACACCGAAAGTATATTGATACCGCTTCGCCATTCTTAGTATGATATATTTTTCGTCATCGTAAGTGGTGATCGATTACTAGGCTATGCCCTAATACAGTTATTTATCTTTTATAATTTCCATTGCAGCTCTTCGACTTGTAGGTCTGGATCAATATATTCAGCTCCTCTTGTCTTGCTTTGAATTTAATACTTGACCTATTAGTGTTAGGCTATTCATCATCTTTGTGTGTCCTCATGCTACATGTTCAAATCTTAATCGTAATCTGAGCTTTCCTCTTTTAACCTCTGAAGTGCGCACGGGGGTAAATGAAAACCTCCCCCTGTGCTGACGTATTTGAGGTTTTTCGTCACTAAAATATTCATTGTACCATTAATAGCATTACTAATTATCCATATGCGCCTATTATGGGTTGATTATAAAGGTATTAACCTGAAACAACAATAAAACGAGTGAAAACAGCGTTTGGATGGTCAAAATCGGAGATATAGCCCGCGAGTTGTATAATCTATGGGTGAGGCAAACTCCTTTCCCGCCAATTTCCCCCAAGGCCACTGAGACACAGTCGATCGATACTCTCTCTCTCTCTCTTGCACTCGATGGCCATCAGTGATGACAACACCCTGCTTGCAACTCGCTAATGTTAGCACGAAAATATACCTCAGAATAAGGGAATAATAGGGAAAATAGGTGATAACTGAGGAATAGGAGGAAAGTGGGGAAGGAGGGGAGGTAGAGGACTGAGATTTTGCATGGCCCAGGGGCCAAAAAAAAAAAAAAAAAAAAAAAAAAAAAAAAATTAAAAATATTTTTTTTTTCGATGTAAAAAGTTGATTTTTAGTTTTACTTACTCCAGAGAGTCTTCCCGCAGTCCGCCGGCCGAACTCTAAAGAGTCTTCCCGCAGTTCCCGGGTTAAGATATCATTAATGCAAGTTTCTTAAATGTTACTTTATTTTCTGCAGTTCTACTTGTAATATTAAAATTGTCCAAGTATTGTATACATTCTGCAGTTATACTTGCTCATTTCATAATTCCTCATTGAGCATCCTGTGCTCATGTGAGCATCCTGGGTTCGAATCCACGGACTGCCACATGTGTTTGTAAATTTAATTAATCGATTTTAGGAGTATAGTTGGTTGTTGGAAGGAACATAATAATTGATATTGGTTCAGGGGTAATTTATCGAGAGGACTTCCCTAGTGGTTAAGGCCCCATTAACCTGGGAGCTGCGGGGAGACTCTTAAGAGTTCCCCCGGCGGACTGCGGGAAGACTCTTGAGAGTAAGTAAAATAAAAAATCAACTTTTGACATCGAAAAAACATTATTTTTTTATTTTTATATTTTTATTTTTTTATTTTTTTTTTGGCCCCTGGGCCATGCAAAATCTCAGTCCTCTACCTCCCCTCCTTCCCCACTTTCCTCCTCTCCTTCAGTTATCACCTATTTTCCCTATTATTCCCTTATTCTGAGGTATATTTTCGTGCTAACATTAGCGAGTTGCAAGCAGGGTGTTGTCATCACTGATGGCAAGCGAGTGCAAGAGAGAGAGAGAGAGTATCGATCGACTGTGTCTCAGTGGCCTTGGGGGAAATTGGCGGGAAAGCAGTTTGCCTCACCCATACATTATACAACTCGCGGGCTATATCTCCGATTTTGACCATCCAAACGCTGTTTTCACTCGTTTTATTGTTGTTTCAGGTTAATACCTTTATAATCAACCCATAATAGGCGCATATGGATAATTATTAATGCTATTAATGGTACAATGAATATTTTAGTGACGGAAACACCTCAAATACGTCAGCACAGGGGGACGTTTTCAATTACCCCCATGCGCACTAGTCTTGTTAGGTTAATTGCTCTTTCCATTCACATATGCATAGCCTATGTGAGTTGCAGTTGGGATGTGTGTACATGCTTAGATTGATATGCAGGATTCGAAGTTGCATAATAAATCTTAGGCAGTGTCCACCATCCTTTAACTGTCTTCGTGGTGCGATGCATAAGGTGTTGATTTTCGGTGTGAGCATCCTGGGTTCGAATCCACGGACTGCCACATGTGTTTGTAAATTTAATTAATCGATTTTAGGAGTATAGTTGGTTGTTGGAAGGAACATAATAATTGATATTGGTTCAGGGGTAATTTATCGAGAGGACTTCCCTAGTGGTTAAGGCCCCATTAATTGCTCTTTCCATTCACATATGCATAGCCTATGTGAGTTGCAGTTGGGATGTGTGTACATGCTTAGATTGATATGCAGGATTCGAAGTTGCATAATAAATTGTAGGCAGTGTCCACCATCCTTTAACTGTCTTTGTGGTGCGATGCATAAGGTGTTGATTTTCGGTATGAGCATCCTGGGTTCGAATCCACGGACTGCCACATGTGTTTGTAAATTTCATTAATCGATTTTAGGAGTATAGTTGGTTGTTAGAAGGAACATAATAATTGATATTGGTTTAGGGGAAAATTATCGAGAGGACTTCCCTAGTGGTTAAGGCCCCATTAATTGCTCTTTCCATTCACATATGCATAGCCTACGTGAGTTGCAGTTGGGATGTGTGTACATGCTTAGATTGATATGCAGGATTCGAAGTTGCATAATAAATCGTAGGCAGTGTCCACCATCCTTTAACTGTCTTCGTGGTGCGATGCATAAGGTGTTGATTTTCGGTGTGAGCATCCTGGGTTCGAATCCACGGACTGCCACATGTGCTTGTAAATTTCATTAATCTAGATTAGGAGTATAGTTGGTTACTTACTTACTTACTTACTTGTTACTTGGTGTGGAGTTTCTCAGCCGCGCTCCGTCACTAGATGTGACGCTCGTCGCAGCTGCCCTTTAAACCATCTAGCACTTGTAGTCTTGTCTCTCAGTGCCATCTTCTAAGTCATAACACTCCCTGAACAAATGTGTTTTTAGTGACTTTTTAAAGGCCTTTATGTTCGCACACCTTTTCACATTAACTGGTAGATTATTATAAAGTCTCGGTGCACTCTTTTCGAAGGCCCTAAATCCAAATTCATGATTGCACCGTGGCTCATTCAATTGATGCAGCACGTTGCCATGTCTCAGCATCATATCAGTGCCAACATTGAAGTCTTCCAATAAGTCTCGCACATATTCCGGCTTTCCAAAGTTCAAAGCTTGATACACTATAACACACAGTTTGAATATGATCCTCGCTTTCACCGGCAGCCAATGCAGGTCAATTAATGCCGGCGTTATACTCGCACGGAATGGTAAACTCTTTATTAATCTTGCTGCTCTATTCATTATAAGTTGTAGTTTTCATAGCAAGTAATTTGGTAGTCGATAATATAGAGAATTACAATAGTCTAATTTACTAATTACATGATTGTGGATCAACATTTTGGTTGTATTAATATCCAGATATTTTCTCACAAAAGCAATATTCCTCAGATGATAGGCAGAGATTCGCACTGTTTGATTAATCTGGTTTTTAAATGACAGTTCACTATCAACCAAGACTCCCAAATCCTTCACCACACTACTCACAGTCATCACACTATCATTGATATTGAAGCTTTGCACGCCCAGTCTCTCAAGGTTCACCCGTCTGCCTACTAATAGGCATTCAGTTTTATTTTCATTTAATTTCAGTTGCTTTGACTCCATCCACTTCCCAATGTCTTTTAGTAAACCACTAATCTTCTCCTCAACATTCACCACGTCACTTAGTGCCAGATAGAATTGGGTGTCATCCGCAAACAGCTTGAATTTCACTCCATGTTTCATTAATATGCTAGATAGTGCAATTGTATATATACAGAATAGAATTGGTCCAAGAACACTCCCTTGAGGGACGCCCCTCTCTAGATGCTTCATCTCTGAGAATTTATTACTTATTTGCACACAATAAGTTCTGTTAGTAAGGTAACTTTGAAGGTATTCCAGCGCATTACCATCAATACCAATAGCTCTACAGTCTTCTATTAGTAAGCTATGCACCACTGTATCGAACGCAGCACTCAAGTCCAACAAAATTAAGATTCCACACTTCGCATTGTCCATTTGCACGAGTAAATCATTAATCACAGAGCACATCGTGGTTTCCGTAGAGTAAAGTCTTCTATATGCGGACTGGTTGTCTGGGAGAGCCTTCACTAAACTCAAGTGATCC
>JBAKBP010034701.1:0-20405 GCA_037953745.1 Lithodes maja | reverse complement strand
GTACAATTATTAAATATTTATGCAAACATAGATCCTGATGTGATATTATTAAATAGTCATGGTCAGAAAGATGATGAAAAAATTAAAATTTTAAATTACATCACTTATCAATCAAATAAAAGTAACGAAAGTAATGATGGTACCGCAATAGCAATTAAAAGACACATAAAACACAAAATAATAAATAACTTCAATAGTGACTGCTTAGCAATAAAATTATACACTACATTAGGAGAAATAATAGTTTCTACGATGTACTTACCCCCAAGAAGACCGCATTTACCACATTTAGATATGATTAACCTAATAAATTATAATCAACCAACGTATATAATAGGAGACCTTAATCCTAGACATGCTATCTTTGGAAATAGAGATTCTAATGAAGTGGGAAGATCACTTAATATGCTAATGAATACAGGTAGACTTCGATATTTGGGACCAAACTTTAATACATTCATGGGACATAGATCTTGTACTAACCCAGATAAGATATTTACGAACAACAAAGTCCATCATAACTACCATATAGAACAAGGTCCACTTACTATAAGTGACCATTTGCCAATCATATTTACATTATCAACAAGTCCAATTCAAATACCTATCAAAGAGAGATTACACATGAGTAAGGCTAATTGGGATAACTATAAAAATGACTTGAGTAATTATAATACACCTAATTTACAGAACAAAGGCACAGATGACATAGAGGTGGAAATAAATAAGATAACACATCAAATCAGAGAAGCTGTAAATAGAAACATATCAAAAACTAAATATAAGACTTTGCCGCACAGTAAAACAACACATAAACAAAGGCAGTTACAAACTATATTCGTTAATTTAAACAACTACATTCACTTATTTGGTGCAAATAAAATTGTGATGGACAATATAAAACGAGTACAAAATGAACTAAGAGAAGAGGCATTGGAGATGTCGAGGGCTAAATGGGACAATATTATATATAATCTTAGTGAAGAGAAAGACCCCAAAATATTCTGGAGAAGTATAAATAGAATAATAGGTAATCAACAGGATACAATGACAATTATAAAAGATCATAATGGAGTGGAAATTGAAGAAGATGCAGATATTGAGGAAGCTTTCAGGAGAGAATGGAGTGAAGTATTTAGAATCAGTGAAGAAGAGAATGAAGAATTTGATAGTGATCATGAGGAAGAAATAAATAACTGGATGAATAATAATTTTCAAAGAACTCAGCCTTACGGGATCATTGATATGGGTAGACTAAGAGAGATAGGAGCAATAAATGAATTGGAGTTTTTTCACTTTTTAAGGTCGTTTAAAGAGAAAGCACCAGGGTCTTCAGGTATAACTAGGAATATGATAATGAATTTACCTGAAAACATGATTAAATCATTAATACATGTTTTTAATGCTAGTTTAGCAACTGGCTATTATCCTGATGCATTTAAGACAGCCAAAATGATATTTATACCTAAGCCTCAGAAAGACACTTCACAGATCATTAACTATAGACCTATATGCCTACTTGAATTCATGGGAAAGTTATTAGAGAAGATCATAAATAATAAACTAATTCAAGCAATTGATCAACATATAAATCCACGACAACACGGATTTAGGAGAGGCAGGGGAACACAAACAGCTTTAGCTATAACAACAGAAATTATTTCCAAAGCTAAATCTCAAAACAATCAAGTTATTTTAGTCCTACGTGATGTCTCAAAGGCATTCGACAAGGTCTGGCATATGGGCCTAAAGTATAAGATACTACAATTAGGATTACCAAGTAATATGGAGAAAATTCTTTGTAATTATCTGGATAACAGATATGCCCAAATTAATATTAGAGGTATTACCGGACCAAAATTTAGATTATTAAGTGGAGTACCACAGGGAGGTTGTTTATCCCCCACTTTGTATGCGATTTATACTTCTGATATACCTCAACCAACACCATTTAGTGAACATGTTATCTTTGCAGATGATATTACACAGATAATCGCAACACCAAGTAAATCCGTTAATATAGCAATCAGATGTGTGAAGAGAGCAATAGAGTCAATAAATACATATGAAAATAAGTGGAAAATTAAAACCAATTTGAGGAAATTTAAAGTAATTCCGTTGACAAAAAAACACTATCCACAACTGGTAATAAATTATAATATTATTAACTATTCCAATGATGGAACTATACTTGGCATGAAAATTACAAAAAATGGATATCATAAATTTGTAAATGAAAAGGTAGGGAGAGTAAAAAAGATACTTAATGACATCACAATTTTTAGAGATACTTCAACGAAAACTAAAGAAAAACTCTACATGTCACTGATAAGATCTATTCTTACCTACCCAGCAGTACCATTAAACATTATTAGGCCTAATTTAATGAATAAGTTACAAGTTTGCCAAAACAAAGCTTTGAAATATATACATAATGTTAATTACCCAAATTTAGTTACTAGTGAAGAGTTACATGCAAGATCAGATATGAAACCAATAAATATAATATTGCACGAACAGGCAAAAGCAATATGGAGCAAAGTGGAAATGCTAGAAATGGGTAATCAAAATAACATGCTAAATCCGGATGAAAATTTGATAAGATTAGAGCCATATATCTTTAAGAGTAGTAAAGACGTATCTCAAAACAATGATCCTGTCCCTATATATACATTTAACTAATACTTAAAGGGAAAACTGTACTTATTGTGACACTCAACTGACAGAGATAACCAAATTATGACATACCAAACTAGATCAACCAAAAGGCTCTGTAAATATACTGTGAGGTAGAGGGCCCACCACGGGCTGTTTACATCCTGAGACATTACCGTTTGGGGGCCAGCATTGTACTTACCATGGTAGCACCGACTGTGGGGGTACAATCCGTGCCCTATCATAACATACACACAGTACCACATTAACCGGATCAACCTAATGCGACCCTCTGGAGCTGGTGCACTGCTACAGCAAACATAGGTTGTATCCTTATATCTCGATGTTCATCCATCGCACTTGGTGGGTACAACATAGATATTTAAGTGAGGGAATTCATTAGAGGAGGAGTGAGTGAAAATTAATATATAATTGCTATATAATATTAAGGCAAAATCTCTGATTATTATTAGCAGTTACTGATCGGAGATAATAGTTGGTGGCTTGTTTCGGCCATTGACTGTTTTTCTGATCAGTGATAGCAGTATACTTGGGAGGATGTCATTCAATAATAAAATAAATCATAGATACAGGTAAAATAAGTATGATAGTCTATACTTAATGGATAAGAAAGAGTAATTATTAAAACTTAGTAAATTGGGGCAGAATTTCCGATTAATATTAGCATTTGTTGGTCGGATGTAGTGGTTGATGATTGTTGTCATTAGCTATGCCTCTGACCAATGATAGCAGTATGATTGGGAGGATGCCAATGGGTAAGATAATTCACTAGAGGTGGAGTGAGTTAAAATTTATATATAATTACTATATAATATTAAGGCAAAATCTCTGATTATTATTAGCAGTTACAGATCGGAGATAATAGTTGGTGGCTTGTTTTGGTCATTGACTGTTTTTCTGATCAGTGATAGCAGTATAATTGGGAGGATGTCATTCATTAATAAAATAAATCATAGATACAGGTAAAATAAGCATGATAGTCTATACTTAATGGATAATAAAGAGTAATTATTAAAACTTAGTAAATTGGGGCAGAATTTCCGATTAATATTAGCATTTGTTGGTCGGAGGTAGTGGTTGATGATTGTTGTCATTAGCTATGCTGCCTCTGACCAATGATATCAGTATGATTGGGAGGATGCCAATGGGTAAGTGTATGTATATTTAGGTGTATTATGCAGTGGGTGTTCACTGAAATGTTTATCTTAATTAAAACTGGCCTTTTGTACAATTAACTTAATAATGGACGAGCAGGGCAACAAATATATAGAAATGATATAACAAAGTAAGACTGACTACTAAAATATATTTAAATTACTGAATATTATATAATGTTAACAATGAAGCGTTCTGGTTGAGCCCAGAATCTTTTACTCTCTAACTATATTTCTAACTTCTATCTATTCTTCACCTATTATTACACACCCCAATACCCTCCAAGTTAACCCTCCAAATATTCTTCCATTCCAAAGTCCCAAATTCCTCCAATCTATTATCAGTCTGTTTCTATCTTTACTCTAGCCATCAGTCAGTCAGTCATTCAAATCAGTACATTCTTGGCTGGGGAGAAATGCAGTGTGTTGGAGAGACGAGACAGACTTTCACAGGCTTGTATAGATAGGTTTTTATTTTATTTCAGTGCGTGCCCGAACCACTTGTGAAGATTTTGTGATTGGAGAAACATATATTTTGGATTGGTGATTACTTTTGTGATTAGATATAATTTTGTGATGTAGAGATAATCTGTGATTGAATATTGAATACTTTACCTGTTGATACTTAACTGACTTGATGTAAAGCTATTGTCATTAGTAATTAGGCATTGTAAAAGTCCTATAATTTGTATTGTCTACTTCAGCCTACTAAGCTTTAATTTTTACTTTAGTGAAATCGGAACGTATGCAAAGCGATCCTGAAATCTATAATATTAATTCATTTCATAGCTTATTATTTTGATTAATTGTAAAATACCTTATTTATGTTTATAAATACAATTCCCTTTTATATGTGACTTTGTAATATTCCCTTACCATTTGTATTGAGGGGAGATTTCCACTTGAGGGATTTTTTTCTTGACCCCTTTCTCTCTCATGTTTAGCCCCATTGCTTTTGATATTTTAAGACGTTCGCCCCATTAGTTTGGCGATTTTAAGAACTTTCACCCCATTTCTGTCAATTTTAAGACCATTCGTGCTATTTAGGTGTCGATTTTATCCTGGCGAGCGATAGCGAGCCTGTAATTTAAGGGGCACCGGCCTTCGGCCGGGAAATTTGTCTACCGAAAAATGTACAAATTTATCTTGAAAGGGGGTCAAGGGGGAGTAATTTTAAGCTTGATGGAAGTCTAGGGAATCAACTAAAAACCTCCCCTTAAGTCAAGTCTTTCAGTAAAACGAATAAATAAGATAAAAGATTAAAGAGAGAATAATAATAAGAGAATAATGAAATAAGAGAGAGTAAAACAATCTTTAAAGGGTTAACAAATTTAAATTGATTATATAAAAAGATCTTTAATATTCTGACTTTATTGATAATCCAGATTAATTATTTTAGTATATAATTAGTTTATAATTGCTTAAAACGCCTTAATTACATACCAAGCTTTGCTCTATTCATAATTAAAATTCAATGTAACTTTAAATAGTTTCCTGATTAAATATAATTGAAGTGTATCAGAGTATAAAGGATAACTGTCCCAACAACTAAAGGAAAACAAGTAACAACAGAACAAACTTTGATATTTTATGTTTTATTGGCCTTCATCTTTTTGATACACTTACATATTGTCTGTTCAATCTTTTTAAATTTAGTTAACCACTTCTGAATCAAGATACGTAACATTATATATATATATATATAATATATATATATATAATATATATAATATATATATATATATATACTGTATATACTGTATATAGATACAGTATATATTATATACTATATATGGCTACCGGATCCATACCTGGCCTTGGCTCCATGGTCTAAGGGGCATCCTGTTTCACCTGAGATAAAGTTGGGATAATAAGGTCCACGGTGTGTGTGTGTGTGTATGTAATAATAATAATAATAATTAAAGTTGCAAGCAACGTTCTCCGGGGTTCGAGGGGTTTTGCAAGCAGGGTATTGTGTTGGATACAAAAGTTGTGTCACAGATATCAAAAGATCATTTAACTTATCGGGCATGGAGAAATTAAACAAGGAACAGATTGTGCAAACAAACAAGAGCGAGAGAGGGAGAGATTGCCTGTATAAGGGATCTGCCTCTATTCGTTTAGTAACAGAGTTGTAGATATGTGGAATAGGCTACTGAGTGCTATAATGGGATCAAGAACAATAGAGCTTCAACTTAAAATTAGATAGAACGAGATGGGTTGGGTGTGAAAGGGATCTGCCATGTGTAGGTCAATCGGCTCTCTGCAGACTCCCGTTTTCTTATTTTGTTTATGTTCTCATTTGTGAGAGAGAGTATGGCAAGAGAGAATAGGATGTCATAAACGTAAGGAAGATAGCGATAAATATGAGAGAGAGAGAGCGCGGGATGGGTTGGGTGTGAAAGGGATCTGATATGTGTGGGCCAATCGGCTCTCTGCAGACTCCGGTTTTCTTATGTGCTCATTTGTGAGAGAGAGAGAGAGAGACTAGGATGTCATAAATGTAAGGAAGACAGATAAATGAGAGAGTTGCTATGAGATGGGTTGGGTGTGAAAAGGATCTGTCTTGTGTGGGCCAATTGGCTCTCTACAGACTCCCATTTTCCTATGTTCCTATTTCTTACAATTGTGTTTTGGTTGCAGGTATATGATAACATGGGTGTATAGTACAGTAAGTAGTGTAAATAACAGGTAACGTTTATGAGATGGGTTGGTTGTGAAAGGGATCTGCCTTATGTGGGCCACTTGGCTCTCTGCAGATTCCCATTTTCATCTTGGTTGCATGTGTGAGGGATCTGCCTCATTTGTACCGGTGTGCATAACAAACAAGAGCGAGAGACAAAGAGATTGGCTGTGTAAAGGAGCTGCCTCTATTCGCTTGGTAAAAGAGTTGTAGATATGTGGAATAGGCTACCAAGTGCTATAGTGGGATCAATAACAATAGAGCTTCAACATAAAATTTGATAGGACGAGATGGGTTGGATGTGAAAGGGATCTGCCGTGTGTGGGCCAATCGGCTCTCTGCAGACTCCCATTTTCATCTTGGTAGCATCTGTAAGGGATCTGCCTCATTTGTACCAGTGTGCAAATAAGAGAGAGAGAGAGAGAGATTGGCTGTGTAAGGATCTGCCTCTCTCGTAACAGAGTCGTAGATATGTAAAATAGGCTACCTAGTGCTATAGTGGGATCAAGAACAATAAAGAATTTCAAGATAAAATCAGATAGACATATGGACGAAATGGGTTGGATGTGAAAGGAATCTGCCTTTTGTGGGCCACTTGTCTTCAGATTCCCATGTTCATCTTAGTTGCATGTGTAAGGGGATCTGCTTCATTTGTACGATATGCAAGCAAACGAGCGACAGAGAGAAACTGGCTGTGTAAGGGATCTGCCTCTATTCGTTTAGTAACAGAGTTGTAGATATGTGGAATAGGCTACCAAGTCCTATAGTGGGATCAAGAACAATAGAGTTCAACATAAAATTAGATAGGACAAGAGGGGTTGGGTGTGAAAGGCTGCCACGGGCGTGTCTGGCCACCATTTACAATACCTCTACAGATGGGACCAAGAGAATCACCTCTACAGTACCTCACTTGAGGAGTGGAAATAATAGAAAAAAAATTAGGAGGAACAAAAGCATGGCCTGCAATATAGAAAAAGTCAAGAAGAGTGAATCAAAGAAAAACATTTATCATGCAGCCATGCAAGCCTTTTATATAAAGAGTATAATCTTAAAATATAGAGAATAACCTTGTACATGTATTATTAGGGTAAGTGTTTTTATAGAATAATGATTGCCTTCACAATAAGGAAAAAAATTAAATTCCCATACTACTATTCTGAGATAGGTCAAATTGAGTTCAAATTATCATCCAAATATAGCCTGACTGAAATTGAGGGAAGGTATGCAAACACGGGTAATACCTTCCACTGGTTCAGCTTTTAGTGGGTAGAGAACAGTGTTGGCTATACTTTTCTATAGGACAAAGTTGTCCCTATATACAGACCTATTTCATATGGACTTAATTATTTTAGAGTAAATTTAAGTAATTTGCTAAATGAACTAGACAAATACCCAATTGGTTGCATTGTGAAAACATCCAAACTAACTCTTCTATTGCAAATTTAATGGAAAAGCGTGGATACTCTCAACATGTAACACAACCAACAAATGAAAATGTCACACTAATTGATCATGTTTATGCTAAGAGATGAGGAAATATGAAGGTGAAAGTTATTCCCACATATTACAGTTATCATAGTGAATTTCCATTGAAATTTGAATGCCCCTTTTTGTATGTTTTTCCCCTTCTATTCTTATTCTGTCTAATTCGGTTGTCCTCCGGACGGCCTATATCATAATTATGCCACCCTGGCCTGGCTAGTTTATTGGCTCCTGACTTTATTTGTGTCTATCGCTGGTGCGGTCAAGCTGACTCGATTCCCCTCAGTGGTGTATTATGTGTGTATCTCGGTGTGATTAATTTCTTCCTTAGACCTGATTTCTCATTCTTTGCCCTTGATAATTTCTTAATTGGTGCTGCAGTGTAGCAGTTCTTGACTCACCCTTCGGCCCTACCCTATAAGAGTTCTGCTGTGGAACTCATGTGGTGCGGCTGAATTGGTGAAATGGTGAGAAATGCCTGCGTATCTTCACCTTCCTAAATTTGTTCACCTCTTGCCCTTCCCTACCCATCATATCTTGATTGGTTGTCCATCTTGATCTAATCCTTCAGGCCAGCCCTATAAGAGTTTTTTGGGGGAACTCAGTTGTCTGGTTAAACTATTTTAATAAATATCTTTTTAAATATGTAAGATATACAATAAATTATGTAAAATATATTGTTTTTTTCTTTATATATATACTTGTCATTATGAAGTTAAATTGGTTTCACAGGGAAAATATATACTTGAACAATTGTTTCCACTGACAAAGAAATTATAGATTCTTGGAAGATACCGTACACTACGAAAGATTATTCAACATGGAATTTGAATGGAATAGAGCAGCTTAGCAACGAAAAGCCAATACTCCCCCCTCCCTGTGATTGTGCCAGCTTTTGTAAGCAGTGCAATAACTATATGAAGGACAGAAAAGCTGCAGGATGCTCTGGCATTCTAGCTGAGATGATTAAGGCCTCAGGTGAGAAAGGAGTAGGTGTGTTCAATGAGCTAATTAACTTCATCATCAGAGAGGAAGTAATCTCTGATGAATGGCACAAAAGTACATTACCGTATATACTGTATAAGAGCAAAGGGGACTCATTGGATAGGGAAAATTATAGGGGCCTGAAAATACTTGATCAAGGTATGAAGGTCTGTGAGAAAGTCTTTGAAGGTATGATATTGACGATATGCAGTTTGGTTTCATGCTAGGACACGGCACAATCCAAGTCATGAAGGTATTTGTGTGATAATGAAGATGTATGAGGACTCACAAACGGCAGTGAGGGTGAAAGATGTACCGGTACTGAGTAATAATAATAATAATAATAATAATAGTTCTTAAAGCTAGCGCATGCTAAGCTAGCTAAGGATAGCTCAATAAGGCCGATTAGGCGTATTTCCATTGGGGTCCTGTACTACTACCCCATCCCTTTGCTCATGAGGGATGGTAACGACTAAGTGCTTGTGAAAAATCTTTAATGCGCCGAGCGTGGGCGCGAACCCGGGCCTTCTGGGTGGAAGTCCGAGACGCTAGTCACTACACCAAGCGAGCCGCTACTACACCAAGCGAGCCGCTTGGTGATGAGTTTTCAGTTCGCGTCGGAGTCCACCAGGGCTCTGTGTTAATGAAGCCCTTTCCTCTTTTTTGTTTATGGTTCTGGAGGCACTATCTGGTGATTTCAGAGTTGGGCTCCCCTGGGAACTGTTATAAGGGTCCTGAAAATGCTTGACTAAGTCATGAAGATCTGTGAGGGAGTCTTAGAAGGTATGATAAGGGAAAGATACTGTATGTACTTAAAAGATAGGGATCTGATGTTGTGTTTGCAGACCGGGAGAAGGCCTTTGATAAGGTGGCCAGAGAAGTTGTGCAGTAGGCTAGGAGAAAACCTGGCGTTGAGGAGTGGCTGGTGCATGTGATAATGAAGATGTACGAGGACTCACGAACGGTAGTGAGGATGAAAGGTGTACAGCTGAGTGAGGGACATATACTAGATATTTGGTGAGGGTTAGCTTTATATCCCACGTACTGGTTACTAGGGGCATATACTAGGTGTTAGGTGGAGGTTAGTTTTGTATCCCACGTTAGTTTTGTATCCAAAGTACTGGGTACTGGGTACCTAGGGACATATACTAGGTGTTACGTGAGGGTACTGAGTGATGAGTTTTCAGTTCGCGTCAGAGTCTAACAGGGAAGTGTGTTAATTAAGCCCTCTCCTCATTTTTATGGTTCTGGAGGCACTATCTAGTTATTTCAGAGTTAGGCTCCCCTTGCAACTGCTATAAGAGGCCTGAAAATGCTTGGCCAAGTCATGAAGGTTTGTGAGTGTGAGAGAGTCTTTGAAGGTATGATAAGGGAAAGCATTCTATCGACGATATGCAGTTTGGTTTCATGCCAGGACGTGACACAATCGACAACTTCATAGTCAGGCAGCTGCAGGAAAGATATCTACTGAAAGTAAGAAGTTGTGCAGTAGGCTAGGAGAAAATTTGGCGTAGAGGAGTGGCTGGTGCGTGTGATAATGAAGATGTATGAGGACTCACGGACGGTAGTGAGGGTGAAAGGTGTACTGAGTGAGGGACATAATTATGCTAGGTGAAGGTTAGTTTTGTATCCCACGTACTGGGTACTAGGGACATATACTAGGTGTTAGGTGAGGGTTAGCTAGGTATCCCACGTACTGGGTACTAGGGACATATACTAGGTGTTATGTGAGGGTTAGCTAGGTATCCCACGTACTGGGTACTAGGGACATATACTAGGTGTTATGTGAGGGTTAGCTAGGTATCCCATGTACTGGGTACTAGGGACATATACTAGGTGTTATGTGAGGGTTAGCTAGGTATCCCACGTACTGGGTACTAGGGACATATACTAGGTGTTATGTGAGGGTTAGCTAGGTATCCCACGTACTGGGTACTAGGGACATATACTAGGTGTTATGTGAGGGTTAGCTAGGTATCCCACGTACTGGGTACTAGGGACATATACTAGGTGTTATGTGAGGGTTAGCTAGGTATCCCACGTACTGGGTACTAGGGACATATACTAGGTGTTATGTGAGGGTTAGCTAGGTATCCCACGTACTGGGTACTAGGGACATATACTAGGTGTTATGTGAGGGTTAGCTAGGTATCCCACGTACTGGGTACTAGGGACATATACTAGGTGTTATGTGAGGGTTAGCTAGGTATCCCACGTACTGGGTACTAGGGACATATACTAGGTGTTATGTAAGGGTTAGTATTGTATCCCAAATACTAGGTACTAGGGACATATACTAGGTGTTATGTGAGGGTTAGCTAGGTATCCCACGTACTGGGTACTAGGGACATATACTAGGTGTTATGTGAGGGTTAGCTAGGTATCCCACGTACTGGGTACTAGGGACATATACTAGGTGTTATGTGAGGGTTAGCTAGGTATCCCACGTACTGGGTACTAGGGACATATACTAGGTGTTATGTGAGGGTTAGCTAGGTATCCCACGTACTGGGTACTAGGGACATATACTAGGTGTTATGTGAGGGTTAGCTAGGTATCCCACGTACTGGGTACTAGGGACATATACTAGGTGTTATGTGAGGGTTAGCTAGGTATCCCACGTACTGGGTACTAGGGACATATACTAGGTGTTATGTGAGGGTTAGCTAGGTATCCCACGTACTGGGTACTAGGGACATATACTAGGTGTTATGTGAGGGTTAGCTAGGTATCCCACGTACTGGGTACTAGGGACATATACTAGGTGTTATGTGAGGGTTAGCTAGGTATCCCACGTACTGGGTACTAGGGACATATACTAGGTGTTATGTGAGGGTTAGCTAGGTATCCCACGTACTGGGTACTAGGGACATATACTAGGTGTTATGTGAGGGTTAGCTAGGTATCCCACGTACTGGGTACTAGGGACATATACTAGGTGTTATGTGAGGGTTAGCTAGGTATCCCACGTACTGGGTACTAGGGACATATACTAGGTGTTATGTGAGGGTTAGCTAGGTAGCCCACGTACTGGGTACTAGGGACATATACTAGGTGTTATGTGAGGGTTAGCTAGGTATCCCACGTACTGGGTACTAGGGACATATACTAGGTGTTATGTGAGGGTTAGCTAGGTATCCCATGTACTGGGTACTAGGGACATATACTAGGTGTTATGTGAGGGTTAGCTAGGTATCCCACGTACTGGGTACTAGGGACATATACTAGGTGTTATGTGAGGGTTAGCTAGGTATCCCACGTACTGGGTACTAGGGACATATACTAGGTGTTATGTGAGGGTTAGCTAGGTATCCCACGTACTGGGTACTAGGGACATATACTAGGTGTTATGTGAGGGTTAGCTAGGTATCCCACGTACTGGGTACTAGGGACATATACTAGGTGTTAGGTGAGGGTTAGTTTTGTATCCAACGTACTGGGTCTAGGGGGTGGCAGCCCCCACCCATAATACTAGGATAGGTTGTTGTTGTTGTTGTTGTTCCCCAAGCTGCCTGGCCGAACAGCCCCAAGGCCCCGAGCAAGGCCAAGACCATAACCGAGCGCCCCCACAGAACCCTCCCTGCCGACCACAATAAAGCCTGGGCGACCGAAGCCACTCCATGGTGGGGAGTTGAGGAGGGTGCGGAAACGCCCGGGAAACCAAAGCCCCACCCAGGGCCCTGTGCCCCTCACCAATTATGAAGAGAAAGTTGAGGGGCAACGGAAAAATATGACGCTTTGGCTTCCAATCTTGGTAGATTGGGAGGTCAATCCACGGTCAAGGACGTCACTTGAGATCTAGAAAATATATAAGTAAAAGGAACAGTCCGAGTAAGCTATGGGTATGGCAGAGATCGCTCAGTTCTCACTCTGATAGACCAGCCCATCACCAACTAGGATAGGCTATGCAAGGTTCTTAGGTTAGGCTAATGGGGATGGATGTAGTTTCCGGGTGTACGGTCGGTCGTCATGTTTACATAGGGCGATCGCCGCAGTTAACTTCGCGTCTATTTTGACGGTGATATTTTCGGTTATTTGCCCCTTGCTGGCAATATGACGATGACATGACATGGGTGGGTGAGGGGTGGCAAAGCCACCCCTCAACATATTATTGTATCCATTGGCATTCAAAATAGACGGGAACATGATTGCAAACGTCCGCCGCCTCCGTCATGTTTACATTTGTCGATCGCCGTTGTTAAGTTCGCGTCTATTTTGACGGAGATTTATTTTGGTTATTTGCCCCCTGCTGAAAATATATATGATGATGACAATATGTCATGGGGGGGGGGGGTGAAGGGGAGCAAACCCCAACCTCAACATATTATTGTATCCAAAGGCAGTCTAAATAGACAGGAAAAGGATGGCAAGCGTCCGACGCCACTACGCGTACGCGTAGTGTAAACAAGGCTGGCGATACACCCGGTAACTACATCCTACCTGGCTAATGTCCTTTCAAAGGGGTAACCTATAAATTAGTAAACACTAGGATATATACCCGGTCAGGTGATACGCCCAATAACGCAGCTCTTGCCGATTGGCCTAGCCTAAAGCCTAACCTATTCATAAAGGTGTCTATTTTGATGGCAATTTTGTTTTCTCGGTTATTTGCCCCCTGCTGGCAATATATATGATGATGATAATATGTCATGGGGGGGGGGGGGGTGAGGGGGGGCCTCAACAATGACCTGTAACCTCTGTATCTCAAAAATGGCTACAGCAAATTGGCTGCAAATTTCCACATCTAGGCTATTCCTTGACTGACTCTTCCCAAATGGTAGACATAATTTATTAGCTTGATCACTCTAGTTGTTTTTTAGCTACAGAGGTTATAGGTTATGATTTCTTGCCTACTTACAGCGAATAGACTAGGCCTATTGTAGATTGGTAAAATATTTGCTTAATAGCCTAGGCCTAGGCTATGTTGGCTGTGCAATTGTCTCGATTTTACTATTTTTACCTAATTAGGCCTAAAGCAGCCTGAGCCTATTCCCAACCCCCCAAACAGTATCCCATGCTAAGCCCTAGGCTAGGCCTAGGCCTAATCCCACTCTCAATCAAAATTCGAACTGATAAATTCGTACCTACTGGTAGCGCTGCCTAGGCTAGGCCTATATTTTTCGTGAATAGATATAGAAAATGGTTTAAAGTAAAGACCATCCTACATTATGTTCAAATAATATGTAATAGCACTGTGTATGGTTGTATTAAATTTAAATAGTGATAGATGTGTATATTAATGGGATAAATATTCCGGTTAGCATACGTTCAGAAAATTATAGTGCAACACTGTTGCCAGATACTAATCAATCCCATTATCATTATTATCATAATGGATTTTTACTCATTTGGATAATTTCAAATACCAAGGACATTAATATAATATTTTCCTATCTTTTTTGTAGTGATATTTGTATAATTTAGTGGTATATTGGTGTCTGTCTAGGGTTATAATGGGGAGCAGGTCTTTCCCGCCCTCAGACCATTCCGACTAGAAGATCCCGCCCGCTTAGCTAGGTCCTTCCCGCCCGAATGTTGTGGGCGGGAAGAGCCAAGCAATCAATCTTTCCTTGGCTGATTCCGCCCTCCAAGATTAGACCGTCCCGCCCATTTGTATGGTTCATACAACCTCAGCTGATCTTGCCTAAATGTGCGATGCAAAAGCCTGTAACCTTGAAATTCGTGATTGCATTATATATTTTGTCTATTGTGAGGCAATTTTATTCAGATTAGGAAGGTTATTCGAGACAGTCTTAAGCATTTCAACTATCACAGATCCTTCCTAAGCTGTATGAGATCGTCTAATGACAGCCGGAATTAATAAAAAGGTGACATAAACCTCAAGGGGTAATGCCATGTTTTCATGATCACTCCATTATTCGCTACTCTATTTGCAAAATAACTGATTTCTAGTTCAGTTCAGTTCAGTTGGAATTCGGGAAGTTTAGCCTTAACGTCGGCACTTCCCTAAGAGGATTTGTTATATTTCTTTTTGTGACTTTTTGTGACGTGCTCTATTTGTCTAAAAATAAATATATCTAATTTTTCATCCCTTTTTCTGAAATCTTCTTTCTTCTCTCTTCTTCCTTCAGTCTTGTTTCTTCTCTCTTCTTCCTTCATTCTTGTTTCTTCTCTCTTCAGTCTTCTTATTTCAGTTCTTTCAATTTTTTCTCTCGTACTCTCCACATTTGATAGATTGTCTGTTTCACTCTATCGCTTATTTCTTTGTTAAATAAAAGATGTCCGCTGTCTTGGTTTTCATTTTCAATATAAGGCTGTTGGAACCCTGGATCTTTTATTCTGCATGCTTTATAAAATGAACAGTGTAGTAGAAAATGTTTTAGGTCTTCTGTTCCTTCCTTACACAGATCGCATTGTGTCTCTCCTCCCACATGCCTATTTATATCTTTTAGATTTAAGTTTTTTGTCCTACATCTGTAAAATATTATAGATGCCTGTGTGTTGTCATAAATATCTTCCTCGCTCTTAATCTCCTTTTTATAACTTCTATACACTTCTAGGCTACTCTTCTCTGCCAACTCCTCTCGCCATCTTCCCGAATCCCAGTCCAGAACTCTTTTTCTAATGTCGTCCTTCTTAATATTTGCTAAATTTGTTTCTCCTAACTTCAAATTCCCTACATACTTTCGAATTTCTGCAGTCCAGGGATCTTTACTATTTCTAAGTTTTTCCTCTGTGATTCTTCTTAGCAAGTCATTACTTTCCTCTCCTACTAAATATTTAAGATATTTTATATTACCTTCCATAATTCTCTTCTCCATTGATGAGGCTCCTATTTCACCCCTTAAGGTTACCTTTTGGGCATATCTGGGCGCCCCTAATATGTGTCTAAAAACCCTATTCTCTATATTTTGTAATTTATTTTATTTCTGTTTTTGAAAAACCTATAACATTCGAGCCATACAGGACTGCTGGTATCGCAATACTTTTTCAATATGTTTTTCCAATAAGTATCTTATTACAACTTTGTGATATTACCGGGTATGTAAGGTTAGCCATTCTATTTGATTTATCTAAAACTTCTATTTTCTGGGTTTAAAACAAAATATATATTATCATAAATGTTTATTCCTAGATATTTCATTTGTTTTACCACTTGTATTTCTCGTATATTGTTTGGTTTGTTTTTCATATTAAATATTAGGATTTTACTTTTGTCTTTATTTATACTTAAGCCACACTCTCCCCTATCTCTATTAATTTATTTATTAACTCTTTCTGCTTCCTGGATTGTATGAGCCAAGAGTAGCCCGTCATCGGCATAAAATAGTGAATTTATTTTGAAACACTCATCTACAAACCCTCTTTTATTTTCTAACTGCTTAATTATCTCTTAAGTTATTAATTTAAATAATGTTGTGGACCCCGTACAGCCTTAATTGTCTGATGCCGCTTGTTACCTTAAGGGGGGGTATTTAGTGCGTTTCCTAGACTTCCATCAAGCTTGAAATTACACCCCCTTGACTCCCTTTCAAGATAATTTTTTACATTTTTCGGTAGAAAAATGTCCCGGCTGAAAGCCGGTTCCTCTTAAATTACAGGCTCGCTATCGCTCGCCAGGATAAAACCGACACCTAAATTGCACAAAAGGTCTTAAAATTGACGGAAATGGGGCGAAAGTTCTTAAAATCGCCAAACTAATGGGGCGACTGTCTTAAAATCTCAAAAGCAATGGGGCTAAGCATGAGGGAGAAAGGGGTCAAGAAAAAAATCCCTCAAGTGGAAATCTCCCCTTAATCTCCGTCTCATTTACTTGCCCCTTATTTATAATTGTACTATCTTCTTTATATAGGTTACTTACTATGTCTATAACATTTGAATTTATATTGTAATCTTTTAATACTTTTATCAGTTTCTCCCTTCTGATGGAGTCATAGGCCTTTTTAAAGTCTATAGAGATTACTAGGAGTGACTTCTTTTGTTTAAATATTTTATCTATACAGTATTTCAATATAAAAAATAAATAAATCGATTCTACCCTTATTTTTAAACCCACTCTGTGTCTCCCTTACCTCTCCATTCTCCCTAATGTGTTCTATTTTATTTTTAATTGCTGTCGTCATGAAAAGTTTATATGCGATGTCTGATTGGCCTCAATTCATTTACCTTTGGTTTATTTACTTTTGGTAACATAACAGTTTTTTACTTCTTCCACTCTTCTGGAATTACATTCGTGTCCATAATATTATTAAAGCACATTGCAAGTTTTTCTAAGCACTTATCACTTTGTGACAATGCTTTATAAAACTCAGGTTTCATTGCATCAAGGCCTGCTGCTTTTCTATTCTTTAATTTCTTTATATTTTCCTTTAATTCTCCCACTGTAATGTTTGGTTTCTCCATGTAGTTTATGTTTTTATTAACTCTTAAAGCCATTTCCATGTGTTCCCGTAACTCCTCTGTAACTGTGACTGATTGTATGTTATAATTGTGTTCATCATTTACATTCATCCCTATTTTAAATAATTTACCTTCTTGCCTGTCCTCCATTTCTTTCTCTTTTAATTCTCTATACTCCCTATTTATATCCTCATTCCAAACTTCCTCGATGTTATTGTCATGCATTTTATATATACCACTCCAAAACATATTTAATTCCTCTACAGCCCTTTTATCTGACAATACTTCTCCTTCATCGTTATAAAGTTTTAATTCTTTTATTTCGTTTTGACTTTTGTTTCTTAGTTTATTTATATATTTCCACATCTTTTTACTCACATCTCCTCCCTCTATTATCTCTCTAGTCTTTTTCCTCTCATGTATATAAATGGCTTCCCTGATCTCTTTCTGTACTTTACTTTTTTGTTCCAAGAAAAGTATGTTACTTCTCTCCTCTTCCTCTCTATTTTTAGCATTTCTTCTTAATCTAGTATAATATCTCCTCTTTGTTATACCTTTTCTAATACTGTCATTCATCCATGGTGCCTCTTGTTTTATTTTGTCTCTTCCTAATCTCCTCCTATAGGTAGTTTTAAGTATATCATCAGCTGTCTCCTTCATTACTCTATTGAAGACTCTTATATCGTTACTCTCTTCTCTCGTTATTCTATTTTCTAGTTCCCTAATAAATTCGACTATGGTCTCCTCGTTTGTTTTATAGTATTCTTTTGTTTCCCATTTCTTCCCTTTAAAGGATTTACTATTTGAATTATTCCACTCAAAATATACCGCAATAAGGTTATGGTCTGACAGATCATAAACGTCTTGCTTTTCATCTATTTTCATACTTTTAAAACCTTCTATAAACATGGGAAATATGCTAATCACCATCGGCTGAAAATGGACAATTGGCAAATTAATTGGTTGTGATTTTTCCTATTAATGGGCGTGTTTTAGTCTGATCGTCATATATATAATATACACAAGGTTAGATACAATCACAAATTTCAAGGCTACAGGCTTTTTCATTGCACATTTAGGCAAGCACAGTTTAAGGTATAGACGGTCTAATCTTAGAAGGTGGAATCAGCCAAGGAAGGATTGATGTTTGGCTCTTCCCGCCCACAACATTCGGGCGGGAAGGACCTAGCTAAGCGGGCGGGATCTTCTAGTCGGAATGGTTTGAGGGCGGAATAGTCAGTAAGCCGTTATAATGCATTGTGAAAGTTACCTCTGAATCTCTGACTTGGTAACAGTTCGGTATGGGCCGGCTTAAGTAACCCTGCTTTCTTTGAGTACTACACGGCAAGAGAAGGTTTCGGTTCTGTCATTACTGTTCAAGGTAAATAGCAACTGCTAAATTCGACATCATGTTCAAATAATATGTAATAGCACTGTCTATGGTTGTATTAGACAAAAATCGTGATAGGTTTCTATTTTATGTGGATAAATAGTATTAAGCTGAATAAACTAAATACCGAAAGTTCACTAGAGTGGTTGTTGATACATTTGCTAGATACGAGGGAGGAGGGAGGTAGGAAGGAAGGGCAGGGTAAGTCACACAGGCAATTGCCAAAACTTTAAAGGTCCATATCATTGTTATCAAACAAAGCATTTGGCAAAGGGAGGAATTGTTAAAAACCTTAGCCAATACTCTGTCATTCACCAAAAATGGTGCTAACAAGATACACAGAGGGCCTCGGAGTCGGACGGATCCTGAATTGGGTGGTCAATCCTGTAAGTCCTTCACTAAACTGGCTCGGGTTGTCCCTCTCACAGGGAATAGGTCCGCTTGGGGGCATTCTGTGTATGGCCACCCTCGTAAGGGGAGTAAGGCGTCTGGCAATAGATAGATAGATAGATTATTATTTGGTAGGGTAGGTATGTATAGGTAGGTTGGCTAAATAATTGCTGGAATTCGTAGGGACTCTAACTGTTTTGAGAGAGTTAAATACAAAAAAAATAATAGATCTGATTAATAAAGCGACTATGTTATTAAGCAAAACTGGGGGATGCGTGGAAGCCTATAGACTGTAGACGGTAAACTTTGTGTGGGTAGCGAATGCGGTTTTAAAGTTATTTAAGAATAGACAGTTTTCAATGCTGCGGCCAAACTATTCCACCCATTTATATTCTTTTGGTATCAAAACGTTCGGAATCGTGAGCCTCACCCAACTACGCAAGCATGGCTTTGATCATCGGCGTAGTTTTCAAGATGTGGAATTTTAAGTGGAATTAGAGGTTTTTCAAGATTGCCGGAAAAAAACCCACGTGCAAAAGCAAAACCTTCTCTATAACATTTGCGGAGCATTAGTAGGGGAGTCTATATGCCAAAGCCCAGTCGTTTCCTATGAGTGGGAGAGACGCTATTTAGGCATCAAGTTTTTCGGGTAATCGGCTGCCACGGACCTGTTTGGCCGCCATGCCGGATTTTTAGCATATCAAAAGTTGCCCAATACAAAACGCACCTCTTGTGAAAGTTTGATCCCGATCCAAAAAGCGGTTCTGAAGTTATTGCGTCGAAACCGGCGCGTAAGAAGAATTTGGATGAAAAACCGGGTTTAATGATTACAATAGGGGTTCCCCGTAGGGGTCGAACCCCTAATAATAGTAATAATAATAGTAATAATAATAATTAAAGTAAAAAGGCCATCCACCAATCAACACGCCCCCTTTTACCTTCCCTCTAAATCAGCCGAGTTTGACACTTCAGGCTCACAACATAAACATGCCACGCCTTCCCAGCCGACCAATCAGAAGCCTCCATTTTCGGAGCGGACGGCTACGTGTATCGCCACACTTTTAAACTCGCTCTCGCTCTCTTCACCGGCCATTTTCTCTGGTTGCAATGGGTCTAATACATCAGGGCCAGCCCTATACTCCCATAAGCCACTAAAAGACATTTGCAACCAGCTTCCAGGAACATATTATGAAGAGAGGAGAGTGGAGGCGAAGAGAGAGAGAATTCAAGACGCGCGGGTGGCCGACCGGCCGGCTCAGCTAATCACAGCGCCAGAGAGCGTGAC
>JBAKBP010034700.1:0-20406 GCA_037953745.1 Lithodes maja | reverse complement strand
CAGCCCATCACCATATGACTAGAAACCCAATCCTCTCAGCATCAGCTAGGAAAGGCCCTAGAAAGCCGCCTTTGGCGGGGGGATAGCTCCCCTATTTCAACCCCTTTCGGGGTTGGGCACCCGCCAAAGGTTCAGGGTACTAAGGTTTTCAGAGCTTGCTGCTGTTTCACTGGTAAATGTGCAAAATTATCCTCTACGTGTTTTATTAAGCCATCACATCTTTCGTTAGCCGTCAAGGTACAGATATTATCTCGCTGTGTAGTAGATATATCTCCTCTGAAATATCTAAGTCAACCATTTATTAAGCCATCACATCTTTCGTTAGCCGTCAAGGTACAGATATTATCTCGCTGTGTAGTAGATATATCTCCTCTGAAAATATCTAAGTCAACCATTTATTAAGCCATCACATCTTTCGTTAGCCGTCAAGGTACAGATATTATCTCGCTGTGTAGTAGATACATCTCCTCTGAAATATCTAAGTCAACCATTTATTAAGCCATCATATCTTTCGTTAGCCGTCAAGGTACAGATATTATCTCGCTGTGTAGTAGATATATCTCCTCTGAAATATATAAGTCAACCATTTTATTAAGCCATCACATCTTTCGTCAGCCATCAAGGTACAGATATTATCTCGCTGTGTAGTAGATATATCTCCTCTGAAATATCTAAGTCAACCATTTATTAAGCCATCACATCTTTCGTTAGCCGTCAAGGTACAGATATTATCTCGCTGTGTAGTAGATATATCTCCTCTGAAATATCTAAGTCAACCATTTATTAAGCCATCACATCTTTCGTTAGCCGTCAAGGTACAGATATTATCTCGCTGTGTAGTAGATATATCTCCTCTGAAATATCTAAGTCAACCATTTATTAAGCCATCACATCTTTCGTTAGCCGTCAAGGTACAGATATTATCTCGCTGTGTAGTAGATATATCTCCTCTGAAATATCTAAGTTAACCATTTATTAAGCCATCACATCTTTCGTCAGCCGTCAAGGTACAGATATTATCTCGCTGTGTAGTAGATATATCTCCTCTGAAATATCTAAGTCAACCATTTATTAAGCCATCACATCTTTCGTCAGCCGTCAAGGTACAGATATTATCTCGCTGTGTAGTAGATATATCTCCTCTGAAATATCTAAGTCAACCATTTATTAAGCCATCACATCTTTCGTCAGCCGTCAAGGTACAGATATTATCTCGCTGTGTAGTAGATATATCTCCTCTGAAATATCTAAGTCAACCATTTATTAAGCCATCACATCTTTCGTCAGCCGTCAAGGTACAGATATTATCTCGCTGTGTAGTAGATATATCTCCTCTGAAATATCTAAGTCAACCATTTATTAAGCCATCACATCTTTCGTCAGCCGTCAAGGTACAGATATTATCTCGCTGTGTAGTAGATATATCTCCTCTGAAATATCTAAGTCAACCATTTATTAAGCCATCACATCTTTCGTCAGCCGTCAAGGTACAGATATTATCTCGCTGTGTAGTAGATATATCTCCTCTGAAATATCTAAGTCAACCATTTATTAAGCCATCACATCTTTCGTCAGCCGTCAAGGTACAGATATTATCTCGCTGTGTAGTAGATATATCTCCTCTGAAATATCTAAGTCAACCATTTATTAAGCCATCACATCTTTCGTCAGCCGTCAAGGTACAGATATTATCTCGCTGTGTAGTAGATATATCTCCTCTGAAATATCTAAGTCAACCATTTCACAAATCTCTACAAAGCCTAGTGAGTCGCCAGGTTTAATTGCTTTTGCGATTTCCTTAGTTTATTTGTGCGATAAATGTAGGTTATTTGTAGGGTAGTTATTGATAGGGGTCACTTGAGGCATGCTATGCTTACAGGTACCTACCCGATAGCACTATCGTTAGTGAGTGCTATATATTTTTTGTTTTGTAATATTATATATCTTATCAATATTTTTATTTTGTACTATTGTTAATGTCTTGTCAAGTTGCAAATTTGTTTTTAAATTAACATTTTAACACTAATTGTAGTTTCTTTTATTCATGCAGAGTTTAGTAATATTTGCCAGAACGTCCCGGACTTCCCAAATTGACTAATTCCCTGAACGTGACGATAGTGCGTTGTTATGTGTGCGATTAGTTTGCTTGGGAACCAGATTAACTTGCTCATGTAGTAATGTACACCCTATGTGGTGGATTGTGTTATTTCATTTCATAAATTTTATTTTAGTAAGCGTTGTTTCCACATGGCGATTTTGATATTTTGTTTTGACTTTATATTGTCTTTGTCCCAGTTTTGGTTTGACTTTGTTTGCAAGTTTTAAATTTAAATTCTATTATATCTGGAGTGAAATTGGCAAATTTTATCGCAAATGTAACCTTATCTACAGTACTTCTATTATACCTGGGAATAATGTAGAAGCTTGCGACACACCTTCAAATGGCGAGAAAACCCCGTAGAGTTTATCATAACCATCTCCTTCTTTCTGCCTCCCTCCTTCACATTTGAGCGAGAGAGTGCCATACTCCCATGGTGAGAGTTGTGTAACCTCCCCTACAGTAACCTTCAGCGGTTTAATATTCGTACCTTTCTGGGTGGTTTCCGAATTTATGACTTCCTCGTCTAAAGGAGAAATGTTAGCTTGTACCCCATTGATAGAAAATGATAAAGGGTTTGTGGTCAAGCAAATTTTATTTCCACAGAGAAAATCATTACCTAGGAGGAGGTTTGTGGGAATAGACATATTCCTTACTACCGTGAATTCTTGAATTATGTCCATACCTCCAATAGATACTCTCAAATTAACAAATTCTATTGTAGAAAGTGGTCTTCCATTCACGTCATACAAAGGTTCGGCTTTACTCATCACCAAATCATTAGAATGTGATAACTCATTCAGTTTAGTTTCATTAATTAAACTAGTAGTAGCTCCTGTATCAATCATAGCTATTATCTCCTCTCCATTTACGTTAGTTTGAATGGCAATCATTTAGGAATAACCTCTTGAGATGAGTTAAGTACTCTCAAAGTTACCTCGGGCTTTTTTTTCCCCCCAATTCTCTCGATAGATGTGCGGGTGAGTTTGTGTGGACATAGCCTGACTCAGAGCGTGCCAGCACATACGGAATGTGAGGTATGTGTGACAGATGTTGCTGGTGGGGAGAGGGAGTAGAATAAGGTACATGACTGGGTGTCGGCTGGTGCCAACATAGGGTGTGCTATACATAGCTTGAGGGCGATAAGGCAATTCTAGGGGATCTGTTTGCCACTCTACAGCTGCAACATAGGACCTATTAGCACTCTGTCTAAATGGTTTTGCACTAGCCACTTCTCCATACCTTTTATCAATAGACTCCCATGGTGTAGAACAGTTTTTTGCAAAGTGTGCTACACCTTTACAACGGGAACATTTGATATCTGGACCCTTTCGTAGGCCTCTACTGAAACCAGCTATCTTATTTGCAGGCATCCTGCAGACATTCGCTTTATGACCAATCCTTCCACACCTGTTACAAATTATTCTAACAGCTTGCTTATTATTACTGGGTGCGTTAAACTGTCTGTGCTGGTGCTGTTTACGGATGTCAGTGCGTAGACCTCCCTCGGAACTGCCTACGGTTAACACCGAACGCTTACTCCCCATACCTACTCCTTCCTTTTCGGCTGCAGATAATTTCGGGTCACGTTCTTGAAACCTTAAGAATTTACTCCATACTTTCTGTGAATCTTCCCTATCTGTCTCCTTTATGTCCATGACGAAAGCAGTGGGGGCACTATTTAGAAAACTTGCCACTACCATCGAAGTTACCGTCCTTGTATCAGATTTTAACTTCCGTAATTCCGCTGCAAACTTATTCAAATGAGAAAAGAAGGTTAGATACGTCTCGTCAGCATTTTTTGTTGCCTTCATGAGGTCTCCCACGACTCTGTCTAACGTTCGTTCAGCTTGAAAGAAATTTAAAAATTTGTCCGTGAACACATCCCATTCTGTCTTACCGTCAGGAATAGTGCCTAAATCATCTATGAGTGTTTGCCCAATAGTCTTAGCAGGACCTAAGCTGTAAAGTCTTGCAACTTCCAGCTTACCCTGAATACTCCATTCTGTTGGGACAGGTGTTTTGGAATCTAAATCCTTTATCCAGGCTTTTGCAGACGGGTTACATTTAACTTCCGGTTTGTCAGTGTTGCTCACGGGACCGCCACAGAAATATGAGACGTTGGTGAGTTTGGCAACATTATTTTTATTAGCTAGCGAGAGACCAGCTGTTATATCTCCGCTAATTGGTTAATTACCTGTTCCGCCATGGTTTCGTCATCACCGTCGCTAGTATCGCTATTAGATGTTAAATCAGGAGTGGACAGACTGCCTTCGGTATCAGTATTATTATCACCACTAAGAGAACAATCAGACACTGAAAGACTTTCAAACTCAGATGCCATTAATCATTCCCCAAAGATCCTATTCTCCCAGTGTTTCACACACTTCAGATATTATCGTGGTTAACCGCTGCCACCATTGTCGAATTTCTCTTTTCGCTCTTTATTGTATATCTATTCCATTGGTATCATCAATGTTGTGACGTTAATGTAGCTGACCAAGAGGTTATAAGGGCGGTATAGAGAATTCGAGTTTAAGTAATCCCGAGATTATAAAGGATCTCTTGAACTACTTTATATATATATATATATATAATTTGATAACCATACTCCATACTCCATAGATAGATAAACATATCTATCGTATATTTAAGTCTCGTAGCTGACTCGAGTTGTAGCTTATAATTGTTATATTTGTTACCACGTACGAACCATGATATTTTATTACACTGATATTTTATTCACAGAAATAAATATCGGGTATAAAAACGCAGTTCTGAGTTTTGTTATTGTTCGATTTTCATAAAGATTTTATTTAATTAACATACACATTACACGGAATTTGAAGGTAAATACGGGGAAGAGCAAGGTTATGGTCTTCGAAAGGGGTGAAGTCACAGAGTGTGAGGTGAAGCTGAACGGTCAGGCTATGGAGATCGTCAACTCTTTTAAGTATCTGGGCAGTGTGTTGAGTAAAGATGGGACTATGGATGAAGAGGTGCGGGAGAGGGTACAATAGGGGAAGAGGGTTGTAGGAACGCTAAAAGCAGTAACAAGAAATAGGGTAGTCAGTATGGAAGTGAAGAAGTCCTTGCATGACAGTGTGGTAATCCCGACACTGACTTACGGAAGCGAAGCATGGACGTTGGTTGAGAGACTCAGACCAAGAGTGAGAGCAGTGGAAATTAATTACTGGGAGGTTTGACGTACAGTCAGCCCCCCCAATACGCGATTCCACAATTCGCGAAAACCCTAATACACGAGTGACCCCTCGAAAATAACATTAATTAATTAAACATTAATTACGCGAGGTGGTACCACAATACACGAATCGAGAGCTAAGAAGGGGCCAAATCCGCTATTCCCGCTTGATACGCGAGCACGTCTACGTTTCGCGAGGCCCAGGAGTAGCTCTGAAAAAAGAAGAAGACGGGCATACGCCTGCCTTCCCTCCCGCTTACCCTCCCTCCCTCCCTCCCACAGTCCCGCTCAAGCGCTCATAGCCGTGCGGAGTGACCAAACGTTTGTAGTGCCTGCCACTTTTTTCGCCATGCCACGCCAATATAAGAAGATAACACACAAAATGAAGGTGGAAGTGTTGGATAGCAAGAAAAAAGGAGAAGGAAACTGTGCAATAGGCTTGTCAGAGTAAACTGTTCGTACGATTTGGTCAGGGAGGGAGAAGTTGGAGAAAATCGTGAAGTCCTACGGTCCTAGTCCTAGTCCTAGCCTATCTACTACTAATTTTAAGGTAAGGTTTCATATTTTTATTCATTGTTCTTATTATATATAAGATATAGACTGTACTGTAGAGCCAAAAATGTCGAAAATAAGGCCAAAATTTTTGAAAATAGGCCATAATTGAGAGATGTCACCCATATCTAATTATTCCTATTTAAAGTTAGGTCCACAATACGCGGATTCCCAATACGCGATGCCTCCTGTCGCCCCTATTCTCGCGTATTGGGGGGGCTGACTGTACCTCCCAACCTACCAAATAGGAAAACCTACTATTTGGTAGTAGTCTTGGAAAATCCAACGTCAAGGCTATTAACCTAATTGCAATGACAACTTGTCTATTTTGACTGCTATGTCGTCATTCCAACTGCGGTTAAAAAGAAAACGTCTAGAGTCTACTCGTTATCTTGCTCTAGGAGACGTTGTACATTAACCAAAACTACCACCGAAGGTGAAAAAAGCATAGACGAGAAGAAAAAGGGGTTTACCTTAGTTACCGCTTAAGGCCCGTCCCGTGTTCCGTCATGTGCAGATCCCTGTCGAACGTGCGCATGAGCGACCCTCTCTTGTCATCACATCTCACATCAGCAGAAGAACGCGGATGGGCAGGGGTCCGGCGTGAGGGAGGGTATTATGTACGTTTGATTTTCCAAGACTACTACCAAATACTGTAGTAGGTTTTCCTATTTGGTAGGTTGGGAGGTACGTCAAACCTCCCAATTTGTTAGTAGTCTTGGCAAATCCAACGTCAAGGCTGCATAACAAATAGGAGGAGGACATCCAAGCCCAACCTACCAAAAAAAAAAAAAATGCATGAAACAAAATTATGAATGACAAAGACACAATATAAACAAGAGAGTTTAATAAAAGAGTGAAACACTGAGGAGTAGCTAAAAAGAAGTTTTAACACATGCCCGTCATTCATAGTAATGCAAAAACAGACTTGTCTTAAACCAAAAAGGTACTGTACCCAAAATCCCTTTTCTTCCAAAATCAACAAAAACACTGAACACAAGAACAAAACACAATTTTCAATGTGGCAAAAACACTTATGTACTGGAACAATACATAATCCCAAACTTGCAATCCAGTGTTGCAAACCCGTACACCCCCCCCCCCCCCCTTTGTCAAATAAAACAAAGGAAGAGAACGAGGGACAAGGGGGGAAGACCAGGGATCTTCGCCAGAGCACCAGGAAACACGACCCCCGAGAGCAATCACCGGCCGAGGGGGTCGAACACTGGACACGGAGAGGTAGGAGGAGATGAAGGAATTGATAGACGACCACAAAACCGCTGAGGCGATGGCAGGGAAGGATCGACGTGGCAGGAACCGGAAGGAGGCAGCAAAGGATCTGACACCGTGCGCAGAACCCCTACAAACAGGGTGACGGGCACGAACGGTCCGACAAACGTGGCGGCCCATCCGCACCTGCGAGAGCCTCCCACCTGTCCGAGGAGACACCCACACAGCAGTACCCGAAGGCGGCGCCACAGACGCAACAGAGGAGTGCAAGGCTGACACCGGGCACAACACATGGCGAGGATGCCCACGCCGTAAAGCCTGGACGGCGAAAGGCTGGAAAACGGGGGCCTCTCTCCCATGCGTGGTAACAAAAGGAGGGGAGGAGGCGAACGAGACGCCATGCAAGGACGGGGAGAATCGTACGCAGTCCCGGGGCCGTGACAATGCCGCTAGTGCAGACACCCGATCCCCAGTGGCCAGAGCGACAAGGAAGAGTGGACGCCCGAGCAACGGAACCGGCGTAGCGGCCCTTGTATATGTGGGTGAAGCCAGAAGGACCAGAGCCCGCCCCAGACCCCACGGTGGAGGGACCTGGCGCGGAGGCGGGCGATCCCGGAAGGCAGCCGGCAAGAAGGCATCCAGCTCCTGCGGCGGAACGACCAGCCCAGAGACGGACCCAAAGACCCCCCGGACGGCAGACAAGTGGGTACGGATAGCGTCGACTTGAAAGCGACGTGTACGGAAGAGGTGAAACAAGGAGCGTAGGACGAGGGAAGGAGAGCCAACTGGCAGGCGAGTGTCCTGTAGCCACCTAGTAAAAGACCACCAGCGGGACCCGTAAGTCCCCCAAGGAGAAAACGGCCAGGAACGCTGCAGGAAGTCAGGCAGGGCCCGGCCGGGGACCGGGAGCCACCGTGCCTCATGAACAAGCACGATGCGAAGGCCAACGAGGTCCGCAGGTCCCCAACCTAGCTCAAGTGGAAGCCGGAGACAGGTAGAGGGACCGGACTCGGGCACCACCGCGGCAACCGGGCGCCCGTGCCGGCCACAGAGGCGCGAGGAGCCAGACGCAGCCTCGCGAGGACTGGGCACATCAACAGCGCGTCTGGTGGCGGAAAGATGTATATCGACCGCCACCTGTACCAGGCTACCATGAAAGCGTCCGGACCCCCCCCGGAGCGCGAGGCCGGAGGGAGAGGTCCAGAGGCAACTGGCGCGGCACCCCCGATGCGAACAAGGCGACCTCCGGAACACCTCAGGAAGCCGCGAGGTCGGCGAACACAGTCCGGTGCATCGCCCATTCGACAAGAACGCCCTGCCCTCTCGACAGGGCGGCCGCCCACAGGGTGGCAGGCCCGGGCAGGGAGAAGGCATGCAAGGAGAAGGGGCGTCGGTCCGCGACGAAGAACAACTCCACCGAGACCCCCAATAGAGTCAATGACCTGGAGGACCCCCGCATGAGGAAACAGTGGACAGCTGTCCGAGCGTCCATCCCGAAGGCCACCGACTGTCCCCGAAGGGCCAGCGCGTGGTCCCTCAGGAGGAACAAAGGAACCAACAGGTCGAGGGCATAGACGGGTAAGGGGCGTGAGGCCCACCCATCTGCCGGGAAGTCGACGGCCCAGGTCTGATGGGTAACCCCACCCGACCTCGCTCGACGCATCGGTGTCTACCCAGATCGTCGGCGGGCCAGGGCACATCCGCAGAGAGCGTGCCCCGAGCAACCCAGTGTCCGAAGTGTCTGCTAATGGTACGCGGGAGCGGCAGGAGCCGATCCATAGGGGCAACGGAAACACTGCGGTGCCCATGAGGAGGAGGCGGCGTAGCCAGAGGCTCCCTAAGGGAAGGGGCAGAGCGGCCCAATGCAGCGAACCCACGAACGAGTCCCAGAGCCACCCCGGGAGGGAGACCGAGTGCAACACGGCGAAGACCTTCCACCGAAGGTGCACCGCGGCCGGCAGACCCCGGGGCACCGTAGCGCCGGACAAAACCCATGCGAGACCGACCCATGGCACGACACACGACGGGGTCAAGCGTGACTTGGGAACATCGAAGGGGAACCCTAACCATGCGACGTTGCGAACGACTGTGAGGGCGTCGCCTATGCACAGTCCTAGGGCTTCGGAAACTACCAACCAATCGGCCAAGGAAAACAGGATCTGGAGCCCGCTCCTGAGGAGAGGACCCAGAGCCTGCCCCACCAGTGCAGAGAAGAACCGCGGCGCGATGTGGAGACCGAAGGGAAGGCCGTCGAACAGGAACACACGATCGGAAGTCCGAACGGCCAAGAATCGCTGGAAGCGAGGATGGAGAGGAACGAGCCAAGACGCATCCTGGAGGGCCAGCGACACTACCCACGACAGAGGGCGCAGGGCCAGGCGTACCAGGGGTACCGGCAGCATCCGAAACCGTGTGTGCACGATGTGCCCGTTGAGGGCCGACAGATCCACCACCGGTCGCATCGCGTCGCAGTTCGTCTACGGTACCAGAAAGACACGGGAGAGGAAAACCGGGTGACCGGCGGTCAACTCCCTCGACGCTACCCAGCTCCGGCATGGAAGTGAACACGTGGGCCACCTCTGAAGAGATGGGCCGGCGTCAGTGACAAGAGCAGAGTGGGGGTCTGGACGTCCACCTCCAGGTGAGACCCCTCCGCGCAACCCGCCGCCCCCAACGTCCCTCGCGGCCACCGAGGGGCGCAAGGGCGAAAACAACCCGAGGGAGCACCCGAGAGGAGGGGAGCGACCCGGTCGGCCAGGCGAGAAGGAGAACAAGGAGGCCGACCCAGAGAACCTACACATTGTGTTGACGTGGAGGTACCCCCGGTACGGGCCGTGCGGGCATGAGCGCCACGTTGACCTCCTCTACCCCCCCCCCCCCAACCTCGTCGAAAAGGGCGGGCCACCCCAACCCCTGGCCGTCGCGGGGCTGACCCCGTCGAAGGGCGGCCGGAAGTGGAAGGCCGGCCAGCCCCGACACGGCGAGGATGAAAGGGGGCAAGAACAGAAGTGCGAGGCGGAACCGACGCACTGGCCTGCAACGTCCCAGTCCTGCGCCCGTGCAAGGCGGCAGCACTTGCAGCAGCACCCCGAAGAGGACCGGCAGAAGGACGGGACTGAGAAGACCCCGCGCGCGACACAGCGCGTCGTAAGCAGGGGCCGCCGACAGAGAAGCGTAGCATTCCCAAGCATCCTGCTCAAAAAAACCCGACGTATATAGCGCAGAGTACAACAAACCCTGATGAATATCCAAGGGGGCCGGCCGGCAGAACGAGGACCGTACCGTCGGGCGTTGCCGAGTTGCCGCGCACAAAACCGCCTTCAGCTCGGGAACCAAAGACACCGTGAGCCGAAGGTGGATCCGCTGAACACGGTCCAAACCCTCGCGAAGATCGCCTGGCGCAGACGCCTCGAAAAGCCGCAGGTGGTGAACAGACGTCTGGAGGGAACCGAAAGACAAGACAATAATTCCGTCACCCTCTGTCGCAAGGGAAAAACCTTGGCGACAGAGGGCTGATCCGGGTGAGAGAAGAACGGGGTAGCAATAGAACAAAGTTCAAGAACGGGCGCGCTTATCCAGGACCAGAACGCGCCGACAGACACAAGAGGAGGCAAAATCAGTGATGACTCCGGGGGAGGGACTGAAGGAGAGCCGTCGACGGATCGGTTGGTGAAGTCGAAGGCCTCAGCAAACCAGGCCTCCAATGGGAGAGGGTGACCGAGCATGATGGCTAAGCCAGGCGTACCGGCGTCGCACAAACCTGTCCCATAGGAGGACAGACCCGTGAACACAGCCAGGGACTGAACAGCCGGAAGGATGTCAGGGCGGCTGAAGTCCGACCAGAGCGTAGGCCTGCAGAAGGGAGGGGGACCATAGCAGGGGTAGGTAGGGTGAGGCGCTGAGGGTGTGTCACCGCCAAGAAGCGCGAGAAGAGGGAGTCTTGCATCGACTCCAAGCGCCCGTCGATGCGTGACACAACCCAGCCCTGCATAGCCGACAATCGATCCGAGAGAGGCGACCCCCCCCCAAGATTGGTCGGCCCGCAGGGGTGAGCGGGAGCGAGACCCACGACACGAACCAGCAGCGTCGCGGCTCAAGGAAGGCGAGCGACGACGGTTGTGTCGCCGTTGAGGGACTCGTCCCCGATCACGAACGGCCGAGGGGGAAACAGCACCATCCCCCTCTTCCAGCGACACGTCAGCTCCTGAGAAAGGGGACCCCGAAACCTCGCGAAACCCCACCGAGGCAAGAGGAGGGGTACCCCCCTGGCGAGACGGTAAGTGAAGGTCAGGAAGAGAAGAATGAGGAGGAGCAGGACGACGGGAGTGGGAAGGCTGGCCGGGTGAAAGGAGGCCAGAAGGAGCCGCTGGGGGATAACAGAGCAAGGATCCCCGGGGCTGAGATAACAGGGCGGCCCGACACCGAGGCGGAGGAGGGAGGGACCTCCACCGTGGGACGAGACCGTGAAGGAAGAATAGGCACTGAAGCAGGTGAAGTAGGAGAAGCAACGACATCCAGGCGGACCCTCCTGGACAGTGTAGGAGGAGGGAGCAGAGGGCCAGCTACAGCATGAACAACCGCGTGCGGAGAGGACAACGTAAGAGGAAGTCGTCTGGGCTGGGGAAGCGGGCGGAAGGGAGTAGAGCCCCTATCCGTAGAGGCCAGGGGAGGGCGCACAGGGGCAGAGCCGCTAACCCCGGCCTCAGGGCGAGAACCATGACGAGGGCGATGGGCGTCGTCAAGGCGATCAGGAGGACGACGTGGGGCAGTAGAGGACGGACGACGAGGCGAGCGAGAGCGTGGACGGAGCTGGGGAACCCCCCGACGATGGGACGACCGGCTGCGGGACCCAGGGGAGAGGGCCCGAGCAGGGAGAGGGCCCGAGCAGGGAGAGGGCCAGGTGAACGGCCTTCAGTCGGGTCAGGGATACCCAGGGCGACGCGGATCCGGTCGGCAACAAAGGCCGGGGAACGGTGGCCCACAGTCCTAATGTGGCGGGAGACCATCGTCCACACCGACGGAAGGGAAGCAGAGGCCACAGCCGCCGCCGAGGAACCAGGGCCATGGTGCAGCACATCCACCAGGGCCAGACACGTGCCACACAGAGCAGGGAGGTAGGCCGTAAAGGACACACAGAGCGAGTGGCGCAAGCAGGACTTGTGGCTCTCCAAGCACGGGGAGCGACAACCAAGGCGAAAGCAAGGCAGCCTACCTGCACTAGAAGAACACACACCATAATCAGCACGTCGAAGGAGTAAGTGGAGAGAATGTCCAAGAAGAACCAGGGAAGGAGCATGGGGAAACAGGAACACACATGCAAACAGGTATCCGTACTCACCCTAAACTGGGAGCACAGAGGTAGGTGAGGGGGGCGGCCGAGGCGGAAGAGCACTAGCAGAACCTGCAAAGATGGAGAAAGTGTTAACCACCACTCAACATCTTACATGCAGGGCCTATAACACCAGTAAAGTGCATACACCAATATAGTATCAGGCAACAAGATGACATCAAAAAGGGTCAATAGTGAAAGCCAACTATTACCGCAAATTTGCGGGCCAATGGAGGCATAACCGTACCGACACCACCTTCCCGCAATTTTGCGGGACCCCCCAATGATCTCCGCAAATTTGCGGGGAGCCGAAACGTCCCAGAGGACCGAATCGAGCTCCCGCAAATTTGCGGGACCGGCCGAGATGGTCCGGCGCCGAAAAAAGCGAGAGGAGCGTCTAGGGAATACCAAAAAAGGCCACAAAAAATGCGTCATCTCCTTATGAACTCCAAGCAATGATGGCCATCAAGCTGAGCAGTGTCTTCCTTGAATTTATCCTGACTCAACCGGTAAAGGTAGAGGCAAGGAAGACACACCAGGGGAGAGGAGGCACATCCCCCAGGAACCACCCAACCCACAGAGATAGAGCAAAGCCCATGAGAAGTGGCAGGGAGGGTGGTTTCGCACAAACAGGGGCCCCCGTGGGGTACCCCTGGATTGGGCAAAAGACTATGAAAGGATGGAGGTGAAACAGGAAGAGAAAACTGTTACGACCGAGCACTCGGGTACACTAGGGCTCTTACACAGGACTCGAGTATGGCTCGCTGCCACAACAGAAACACACGATCCCAACCCCAGAGTACTGCCAGCCGAACAAAAAACGCCACTACCCTCCAGAGTTCTATCTGCTATAACGGGGTATACAAGAACTCGGTACTAGCGTTTCACACAACAGACTAATAACAAGACGGGAGTTATCTAGTCTGGTCAACAATCAAACAAAGAAGAAAGTACTACAACACTAAAGAATAGTGTTGGCCGAAGCCGAAGTAATCCACCCTTGAACTAAGAACTTAAGAAGTCCTCCACCCTCTACTTCGGATCGGCACTATTACGTTACGTTAAACAATAGTCCTCGAGCATCAAGCAAGGAATCTTCTGATAAAGTTAGATGCTTCTCGAATACTCGTAAGAAGTAAGTATCGGATTTTGAACAGCAATTTAATGAATAACTCACTGGTAATTAAAGGCTTTAAATTGACATAAGAAGAATTATAAGAATAAGCAATAGGATATGGCAAACATTAAGAAGAAGTACTCCGACAATGCACTGGCAATAGCCTACTAAGATTGTGCTCGTGGGCCACTAATCTCTGAAGTAGCTAAGCGTGCCACACATGAAATCAATAGTGCTTAAACAATAATATACATAAGGAGAAGCTTCAATACTATACTGTATCTGCTGGTCGAGCAAAGTCTAGCTGGGATATCTAAGGTTAAGAGACAATGGCTGAGCAAGCGGCTCGTAGCCTAGCGAGGTCCTTAAGACTGTGCGGCCAAATTACGGTAATTGACGGGATGCTCTCTTGAGAGATCCAGATCACTAGTATCTGGTTCTCTCCTGGCGATCCTCTCAAAGTCAAGCAAATGAGATAGCACAGTGTTGGGTGGCACAGGCAAAAGCCCTCACTCGCAACACAGTGCTAAACTCCCACGGTACACAATCAAAAAGACCCCCTAGGCTTCCCACGTCTCCGTTGCAATTGTGCTGGTTCAACCAACCTAGCACTCATAGGAAATCACAACTCGAGGAACCCTATCCCAGTCTAGCATTACCTAAACCAGCAGAAAACAGGAACATGAATAATAGTACACCGGGAAATACATATACGAGTGCAACAAACATCAATCAATCCTATTCTAGTTAACCCTTCCAAAAATAGGCTATCTAACAGGCACTTATCTCGTGAGAACTCAAGCGATAATACTTTGGCTGACTAAATCTGCACCAAAGGGGTCATTGGTTAAAAAGGGACGAGAAGAGAAGAAAATAGGCTGTTCAGAGAGTAGAGAAAGTTCACATCAGTCGGAAGAATATCGATAGTTGCAAGGGATATGAGAAGTCGCTCTGCCTGATGAGTTCTGATCTAAAAATGGCGAGACCTCCCTTTTTATACTCGGCCCCGTAGCGAGCATAACGGCAATTTCCCACGCGCTGAGAGGGAGGAAGGGGGGAGGGAGGAGGGAGTGAGGCCTACACACCTCGTGGCGCGCTCACGGGCCGTCGTTACATAACTCTCTCTCTCATCATTGTATATAAGTCCCACACACAATACTTATAACTAATGATATAAAATAGAACTCGTTGACTTAGAAGAAAACAAAATACATAATGATAATACTTATAGTACAACGGTTCACATAAGCTGAGTTAGGAAACTCTACACAGACTACAGCCAAAGTTCCTGCCCTGACGATCCTAGCGAGGGTGGGGCCTGACTGGGCGTTCTGTACAGCATGCTCATACTCGACATGCGTCACACCTCCCCCAAGATTTTACTTGCTCAACCCTGAGCTAAAATCTGATATACAGAACCCCATCAAACCCCTCACACCCAGCGACCGCATGGCACTAAAACAACGCTGAGTTTATCACTAAAACACATCTTATAAAAAAAAAATTCACATTTCATAACTCCTCCCAACAATAGTAAAAGACATAATATCATGCTCCCAGAGCGAGCTTACAGCAGCTCAGCCGTTTGATAGTTCGTGGACTACTCAAACCTTATAGGCTATGACAAACTTATACAATTATCTTCATCAAAAAGAAAGAGTTTTTTATATGATTTTTATATTTTAATATGTTTTTTCCCGGCTGCACTATAAGGGCAGCCTATTTTCTTCTATACCAAACGCTCAACAATCCTGCTTTACGACCCAATACGCTGGGCTACAACCGCGAGCCAACAAGCACCAAGCGCAAAATACTACTCAAACCAAAGCAGGAGGCTACCCGTGTGTCAATTTACCCAGGATCATATACCCCTGAACGACCACATGCAACCTCGTTGTCACAACCGGCAATATGGCTTATGTCCAGGTTATATACCAATAACCTTAGTGACCACCTGGTCAGCCTCATATTCCGATTGTGAAACTGGTCCAAGATCTCGAGAGGGTAATGATCTGGGTAAACTACACCGACCGGACCATAGGCTGGAACATAGATCTCGAAATGTCCCAGCGCATCATCGTCCTTTTCACTTTCATTCATCAGGCTCTGACACGTTGCTGGTGCATTCTTAAGTCCGTCAGGCACAACATTGCACTGGTAGGTACTCCCGTCCACAACAAAACCACATACCTCTTTAGCACGCTCGGACAAAGTTACAAGCAACGACCACTCACGACATTCCTTATCCCTCAGATCCTTCGTCCACACGTAATCCAGCTCTGCTTGCACCATAGGCTGTCGAGCAGGATTTATACGGCAGGGAATTAAACTGAGCCTTGCACTATCTCCAGCCTGCATGTCGGATTCTACCCCGTACATCAGGCCTGGATAAGCAACAAACATGCGAAAGTACTGCCATAGCCTAGTAAATAACTGCCTTGCACTGTCTCCACAAACAACATGCCTAGTGCCCTCCCACAACCCAGCCGAGACCGCAGCTTCTAACCTGTAGTCTCCCTCCTTCTCCACCTTCGTCCCTAGAACAGCCAGGTCATGAGAGGGACAATCAGTACCACCCGTGCAGTCACTCCCACAGTTCATTATTGCTAAGGCTTCCCCGCCGATACCGTACATGCGCACCCCCGCATTCCTTGTGACGACCTCTGCCTGCGCAGCATCACCGCTTTCAGCGACATGGCCAGATACAGTCGGTCTATGGTAGGGCTGTTGCATTAGACTAGAGCAGCATTGGGAGGCTATGCGACGACCGGGCACTGCGATACCACAGCCGACCTTACCAATCTGCTCAATGTCCTCCTTTTGACCACCACCCTTGGCAGCCATGGGTCGACCCTGACCTGGCAACCATGCCAAGGCCTCGTCGCCCACCTTAAACCACCGAAACAACGAGGCTAACGGTCTTTTAACAGTCACATGACCTGCCTGCGGAACATCTCGCACCGCCCGAGTTGTGAGACTCAGGGGCTCGGCACGACCAGTGGGGTATGAACCGAGCTGGTGCTGGAGTGCTGCACACTGCTGCTCAGGCAGGTGCTCTAGCACTTCCACAGCCACCAGACTCGTGTCCCCCGCCCACTGCTTCGCCGAGACATGACAATCCCTACTCTCCTCCACCTGTGCCCTACTGCCCCCCTCTCCTTCTCCACCTTGGCCGCGGCAGACCAACGCAGGGACAGTAGGCTGCTCAGGTGGTTGCCTCACAAACTCCTCCAACAGGTTCACATGACATGCTTCCCCGTCCTCGTGTTTAATCTCGACAGCACCATTACCACACTTCTGAACTTCCGGATCCTCCAACTGCAGTTTACAAATATCTGAGGGAACCAACCTGTCTAGATGCTTCCGAAGCAACCCAAATCCTTCCCCAATATCAAACTGAGCAATCCTTTTTTCTCTCCGTGTGCAACGTTGCTGCCTCGGAGTCTCTTCCGGCCCTACCTCCTCACTAGCTGTGACAGGTCCTGGGGCCTCTCCAGACTCTAACATAGGTGCCAATACTGAATCACCCAGGAGAGCCGCCGAGTCAAAACTCTTAAAACCAACTCCAGCTTTAGCCTCCTCCTGTTGATCGTTCCTCTGCTGGTCTGAAGACGGAGGACTAGGCTGTGACACTTTAGCTGCCCGAGCTCGGGTGACAGCACACGCCATGGGTTGTGCCTGGCACCGCTCGACACACTCTTGTTCTCCCCCACTCACGTCGGCCGGCCTCTCGGCAACGACTAAGGGTAGAACCTCAGAAGCGGGCATTGCAAAGTCGTTGCCGAGAAGAAGGTCGACGCCCTCCACTGGCAGTTTCTCCACAATCCCAACATCCAATTCACGTGCCACACCATCCACCTCCAACTCCAACCGCACCAGCGGGTATGACCGAGTTGCATTAATACCCTGCACCACTACCACCCGAGCCGCATTTATAGGGTAGCCAGTCAAATTGTTCATCAGAGTCTGGGAAGCACCTGTATCACGCAAGACCTCTACTCCATGCTTGCGCCCCGCCCACATCACGCAACCCCGTCCTCTATGGTCGCAAAAAACATCCTGAGCAGGGTTCGAGCCTCTCAGGTGTTTCTGCATTGGCTGTGCCTCAGCCTCTGACGAACTGCCCCGGGCAAACTCAGAAGACTTCGGAGACACACCAATGTTGCAGGCCAAAGACACAGCTGCTGTAGGTGGTTTGCTAGGACAGACTCTTGCAAAGTGCCCCTTTTCATGACAAAGATAACACTCCAACTCCCCTCTGGGCTTCCCTTGGTACTGGGAAGGGCCCGGCCCCTTCTTAAATGGGACGGTGCTAGTCTTGTGGTCAGTCTTGGTATCATAACTCTTGTACTTGTTTGCATAAGATATATTACTAACTCGGGGGGTGGGGCGTCACGCCCCTTGTTACCTGCCTCACACTACGCTGGGCAGACCCGCACCCACGAATTAATGATAGCCGGAGGTCAGCCATCTCAGCTGCCTCCTGTAGAGTTTTAGGGTTCTTTTCTTTAATAGTTAAAGTCATATCTGCACCAGTACACTTATAAAACTGCTCGAGCAGAAACAGCTCAGTCAACTGTTCGGCCGTCTCAGCTTTCTCAGAACGTGTCCAGTTAGCAAGTGCATCTTTTAAGTCCCGGGCATGTTCAAGAAAGGTCGCCTCCCTAGTCTTCGTAACACCCCGAAACTTCAATCGATATGTTTCTGGTTGCAACTCGTATGCCCGTAGGACAGCTCTCTTCAATACTGGGTAGTCAATGCAAGACTCTAAAGGCAGTGCATCATAAGCCTTCAGACCCTTACCCGTAAGTCTGGAGGAGACTAGAGCTGCCCACTTCTCTTCAGGCCAATTATGCTCCCTACACTTCTTCTCAAAACGATTAAAAAATTCTGTGACTTCAGTTTCACTAAATGCCGGCACCAATTTGACTAAGTGGGACAAGGACTGTTCTCTTACTTGGCCCTCACGGCCCATCCGAATCCCTGTCGACTCTGCACGAGTCTTATCTAAATCTATTTGAGCACAATATTTCTCTGAGTCGTACCTAAGCTCAGCCTCGTGCCTCCTAATCTCAGCCTCAATCTCCTTCTCCTGCTTCCTAGACTCAATCTCCTGCTTCCTAGTCTCAGCCTCGATTGCATACCTCCTAGACTCAGCCTCCCATCTCCTTCTCATGCCTCCTAGACTCATTCTCCATCTCCTGCTTCCTAGCCTCAATCTCAATTTTAGCAAGCTCGAGTTTAAATATCATCTCAGGAGACAGGCCGGAAGAGGGAGCTGCCACTACTGAAGGAGGGGGGGCAAGAACTGGGGAACCACCATACGCACCGCCCGAGGGCACTCCAATCTTCCAATGCTCATCCCTCTGTGGGAGAGTGCTAACCTCCGGCAACTGAGTGGACGGCACTGTGGGAGTCGAGTGAGAGGGGATCTGGGGAGGAACCCCCCCAAACGCCCTCTCCTCCGAAACCCCATGTCGCCCACGCAACACCCAGGAAATCAGCTCCCCCTTGGACATCCCTCCTACATTGGATAGACCCAAAACCTTGGCTATCAGGTGCAAGCCATAAACATTCACCCCAGTCAGCCTCTCCTCCGTCACATGGTACTGCTTACTCACAAAAAGTCTAGCATCCTCCTCACTAGTTACTAACGGCACCTCCTCAAATAGCATCTCTCGCTCCTCGTCAATACTAGGGCACGACATACTGAAGTTCACAAAAAATTCTCGAGACAAAAGTGTTAAACTCCCTTATGTAAGCACTAATTACTAAATTAACTGGAGTCTCTTAAATGCTCTCCTAATTGCCTTACAAAAAAAAATATTCTTCAATATGTACGCTAAAGTACGAACAAACAAATGTTGTACAACTCTGCAAAAAATTATACTGTTCACAAAATCCTAAGCAAGGTCGCCATTTGTTACGACCGAGCACTCGGGTACACTAGGGCTCTTACACAGGACTCGAGTATGGCTCGCTGCCACAACAGAAACACACGATCCCAACCCCAGAGTACTGCCAGCCGAACAAAAAACGCCACTATCCTCCAGAGTTCTATCTGCTATAACGGGGTATACAAGAACTCGGTACTAGCGTTTCACACAACAGACTAATAACAAGACGGGAGTTATCTAGTCTGGTCAACAATCAAACAAAGAAGAAAGTACTACAACACTAAAGAATAGTGTTGGCCGAAGCCGAAGTAATCCACCCTTGAACTAAGAACTTAAGAAGTCCTCCACCCTCTACTTCGGATCGGCACTATTACGTTACGTTAAACAATAGTCCTCGAGCATCAAGCAAGGAATCTTCTGATAAAGTTAGATGCTTCTCGAATACTCGTAAGAAGTAAGTATCGGATTTTGAACAGCAATTTAATGAATAACTCACTGGTAATTAAAGGCTTTAAATTGACATAAGAAGAATTATAAGAATAAGCAATAGGATATGGCAAACATTAAGAAGAAGTACTCCGACAATGCACTGGCAATAGCCTACTAAGATTGTGCTCGTGGGCCACTAATCTCTGAAGTAGCTAAGCGTGCCACACATGAAATCAATAGTGCTTAAACAATAATATACATAAGGAGAAGCTTCAATACTATACTGTATCTGCTGGTCGAGCAAAGTCTAGCTGGGATATCTAAGGTTAAGAGACAATGGCTGAGCAAGCGGCTCGTAGCCTAGCGAGGTCCTTAAGACTGTGCGGCCAAATTACGGTAATTGACGGGATGCTCTCTTGAGAGATCCAGATCACTAGTATCTGGTTCTCTCCTGGCGATCCTCTCAAAGTCAAGCAAATGAGATAGCACAGTGTTGGGTGGCACAGGCAAAAGCCCTCACTCGCAACACAGTGCTAAACTCCCACGGTACAC
>JBAKBP010034699.1:0-20408 GCA_037953745.1 Lithodes maja | reverse complement strand
ACAAAAAACTAAGATAATTAACTTGAAATTGAAAAAATAATAATGTGCTCAAAACTTTATTGGTCTGATGATTGGACACTAAAGTGATTTGGTCTTGTATGGTGGAGACATAAAAGGGATTTAAGCCTTCTGGGCCTTTGGGGTATGACTAATCTCTATCTAAAAACTAAGATAATTAACATTGAATTGAAAAAATAATATTTTCTCAAAAACTATTTTCTGAGATTGGACACTAAAGTGATTTGGTCTTGTATGGTGGAGACATAAAACGGGATTTAGAGCCTCTATAACTGGGCTATCTTAATACATGAGAGGTAGACATATAATAGAGCTAAAATCACCCTAAAAACTAGGCTAATTAACATTGAATTGACAAAATAATATTTTCTCAAAAACTATTTTCTGAGATTGGACACTAAAGTGAATTGGTCTTGTATGGTGGAGACATAAAACGGGATTTAGAGCCTCTATAACTGGGCTATCTAATACACGAGAGGTAGACATATAATAGAGCTAAAATCACCCTAAAAACTAGGCTAATTAACATTGAATTGACAAAATAATATTTTCTCAAAAACTATTTTCTGAGATTGGACACTAAAGTGAATTGGTCTTGTATGGTGGAGACATAAAACGGGATTTAGAGCCTCTATAACTGGGCTATCTACACGAGAGGTAGACATATAATAGAGCTAAAATCACCCTAAAAACTAGGCTAATTAACATTGAATTGACAAAATAATATTTTCTCAAAACTATTTTCTGAGATTGGACACTAAGGTGAATTGGTCTTGTATGCTGGAGACATAAAACGGGATTTAGAGCCTCTATAACTGGGCTATCTACACGAGAGGTAGACATATAATAGAGCTAAAATCACCCTAAAAACTAGGCTAATTAACATTGAATTGACAAAATAATATTTTCTCAAAAACTATTTTCTGAGATTGGACACTAAGGTGAATTGGTCTTGTATGCTGGAGACATAAAACGGGATTTAGAGCCTCTATAACTGGGCTATCTACACGAGAGGTAGACATATAATAGAGCTAAAATCACCCTAAAAACTAGGCTAATTAACATTGAATTGACAAAATAATATAAACGGGATTTAGAGCCTCTATAACTGGGCTATCTACACGAGAGGTAGACATATAATAGAGCTAAAATCACCCTAAAAACTAGGCTAATTAACATTGAATTGACAAAATAATATTTTCTCAAAAACTATTTTCTGAGATTGGACACTAAAGTGAATTGGTCTTGTATGGTGGAGACACAAAATGGGATTTAGAGCCTCTATAACTGGGCTATCTTAATACATGAGAGGTAGACATATAATAGAGCTAAAATCACCCTAAAAACTAGGCTAATTAACATTGAATTGACAAAATAATATTTTCTCAAAAACTATTTTCTGAGATTGGACACTAAAGTGAATTGGTCTTGTATGGTGGAGACATAAAACGGGATTTAGAGCCTCTATAACTGGGCTATCTACACGAGAGGTAGACATATAATAGAGCTAAAATCACCCTAAAAACTAGGCTAATTAACATTGAATTGACAAAATATATTTTCTCAAAAACTATGTTCTGAGATTGGACACTAAAGTGAATTGGTCTTGTATGGTGGAGACATAAAACGGGATTTAGAGCCTCTATAACTGGGCTATCTTAATACATGAGAGGTAGACATATAATAGAGCTAAAATCACCCTAAAAACTAGGCTAATTAACATTGAATTGACAAAATAATATTTTCTCAAAAACTATTTTCTGAGATTGGACACTAAAGTGAATTGGTCTTGTATGGTGGAGACATAAAACGGGATTTAGAGCCTCTATAACTGGGCTATCTACACGAGAGGTAGACATATAATAGAGCTAAAATCACCCTAAAAACTAGGCTAATTAACATTGAATTGACAAAATAATATTTTCTCAAAAACTATTTTCTGAGATTGGACACTAAAGTGAATTGGTCTTGTATGGTGGAGACATAAAACGGGATTTAGAGCTAAAATCACCCTAAAAAACTAAGATAATTAACATTGAATTGACAAAATAATATTTTCTCAAAAACTATTTTCTGAGATTGGACACTAAAGTGAATTGGTCTTGTATGGTGGAGACACAAAACGGGATTTAGAGCCAATATAACTAGGCTATCTACACGAGAGGTAGACATATAATAGTGCTAAAATCACCCTAAAAACTAAGATAATTAACATTGAATTGACAAAATAATAATTTCTCAAAAACTATTTTCTGAGATTGGACACTAAAGTGAATTGGTCTTGTATGGTGGAGACACAAAACGGGATTTAGAGCCAATATAACTAGGCTATCTACACGAGAGGTAGACATATAATAGAGCTAAAATCACCCTAAAAACTAAGATAATTAACATTGAATTGACAAAATAATAATTTCTCAAAAACTATTTTCTGAGATTGGACACTAAAGTGAATTGGTCTTGTATGGTGGAGACACAAAACGGGATTTAGAGCCAATATAACTAGGCTATCTACACGAGAGGTAGACATATAATAGAGCTAAAATCACCCTAAAAACTAAGATAATTAACATTGAATTGACAAAATAATAATTTCTCAAAAACTATTTTCTGAGATTGGACACTAAAGTGAATTGGTCTTGTATGGTGGAGACATAAAACGGGATTTAGAGCCTCTATAACTGGGCTATCTTAATACATGAGAGGTAGACATATAATAGAACTAAAATCACCCTAAAATCTAAGATAATTAACATTGAATTGACAAAATAATATTTTCTCAAAAACTATTTTCTGAGATTGGACACTAAAGTTAATTGGTCTTGTATGGTGGAGACATAAAACGGGATTTAGAGCCTCTATAACTGGGCTATCTTTATACATGAGAGGTAGACATATAATAGAGCTAAAATCACCCTAAAAACTAGGCTAATTAACATTGAATTGACAAAATAATATTTTCTCAAAAACTATTTTCTGAGATTGGACACTAAAGTGAATTGGTCTTGTATGGTGGAGACATAAAACGGGATTTAGAGCCTCTATAACTGGGCTATCTTAATACATGAGAGGTAGACATATAATAGAACTAAAATCACCCTAAAAACTAAGATAATTAACATTGAATTGACAAAATAATAATTTCTCAAAAACTATTTTCTGAGATTGGACACTAAAGTGAATTGGTCTTGTATGGTGGAGACACAAAACGGGATTTAGAGCCAATATAACTGGGCTATCTACACGAGAGGTAGACATATAATAGAGCTAAAATCACCCTAAAAACTAAGATAATTAACATTGAATTGACAAAATAATAATTTCTCAAAAACTATTTTCTGAGATTGGACACTAAAGTGAATTGGTCTTGTATGGTGGAGACACAAAACGGGATTTAGAGCCAATATAACTGGGCTATCTACACGAGAGGTAGACATATAATAGAGCTAAAATCACCCTAAAAACTAAGATAATTAACATTGAATTGACAAAATAATAATTTCTCAAAAACTATTTTCTGAGATTGGACACTAAAGTGAATTGGTCTTGTATGGTGGAGACACAAAACGGGATTTAGAGCCAATATAACTGGGCTATCTACACGAGAGGTAGACATATAATAGAGCTAAAATCACCCTAAAAACTAAGATAATTAACATTGAATTGACAAAATAATAATTTCTCAAAAACTATTTTCTGAGATTGGACACTAAAGTGAATTGGTCTTGTATGGTGGAGACACAAAACGGGATTTAGAGCCAATATAACTGGGCTATCTACACGAGAGGTAGACATATAATAGAGCTAAAATCACCCTAAAAACTAAGATAATTAACATTGAATTGACAAAATAATAATTTCTCAAAAACTATTTTCTGAGATTGGACACTAAAGTGAATTGGTCTTGTATGGTGGAGACACAAAACGGGATTTAGAGCCAATATAACTGGGCTATCTACACGAGAGGTAGACATATAATAGAGCTAAAATCACCCTAAAAACTAAGATAATTAACATTGAATTGACAAAATAATAATTTCTCAAAAACTATTTTCTGAGATTGGACACTAAAGTGAATTGGTCTTGTATGGTGGAGACACAAAACGGGATTTAGAGCCAATATAACTGGGCTATCTACACGAGAGGTAGACATATAATAGAGCTAAAATCACCCTAAAAACTAGGCTAATTAACATTGAATTGACAAAATAATAATTTCTCAAAAACTATTTTCTGAGATTGGACACTAAAGTGAATTGGTCTTGTATGGTGGAGACACAAAACGGGATTTAGAGCCAATATAACTGGGCTATCTACACGAGAGGTAGACATATAATAGAGCTAAAATCACCCTAAAAACTAGGCTAATTAACATTGAATTGACAAAATAATAATTTCTCAAAAACTATTTTCTGAGATTGGACACTAAAGTGAATTGGTCTTGTATGGTGGAGACACAAAACGGGATTTAGAGCCAATATAACTGGGCTATCTACACGAGAGGTAGACATATAATAGAGCTAAAATCACCCTAAAAACTAGGCTAATTAACATTGAATTGACAAAATAATAATTTCTCAAAAACTATTTTCTGAGATTGGACACTAAAGTGAATTGGTCTTGTATGGTGGAGACACAAAACGGGATTTAGAGCCAATATAACTGGGCTATCTACACGAGAGGTAGACATATAATAGAGCTAAACTCACCCTAAAAACTAGGCTAATTAACATTGAATTGACAAAATAATAATTTCTCAAAAACTATTTTCTGAGATTGGACACTAAAGTGAATTGGTCTTGTATGGTGGAGACACAAAACGGGATTTAGAGCCAATATAACTGGGCTATCTACACGAGAGGTAGACATATAATAGAGCTACACTCACCCTAAAAAACTAGGCTAATTAACATTGAATTGACAAAATAATAATTTCTCAAAAACTATTTTCTGAGATTGGACACTAAAGTGATTTGGTCTTGTATGGTGGAGACACAAAACGGGATTTAGAGCCTCTATAACTGGGCTATCTACACGAGAGGTAGACATATAATACAGCTAAAATCACCCTAAAAACTAATATAATTAACATTGAATTGACAAAATAATAATTTCTCAAAAACTATTTTCTGAGATTGGACACTAAAGTGATTTGGTCTTGTATGGTGGAGACACAAAACGGGATTTAGAGCCTCTATAACTGGGCTATCTACACGAGAGGTAGACATATAATACAGCTAAAATCACCCTAAAAACTAAGATAATTAACATTGAATTGACAAAATAATAATTTCTCAAAAACTATTTTCTGAGATTGGACACTAAAGTGATTTGGTCTTGTATGGTGGAGACACAAAACGGGATTTAGAGCCTCTATAACTGGGCTATCTACACGAGAGGTAGACATATAATACAGCTAAAATCACCCTAAAAACTAAGATAATTAACATTGAATTGACAAAATAATAATTTCTCAAAAACTATTTTCTGAGATTGGACACTAAAGTGATTTGGTCTTGTATGGTGGAGACACAAAACGGGATTTAGAGCCAATATAACTGGGCTATCTACACGAGAGGTAGACATATAATAGAGCTAAAATCACCCTAAAACTAAGATAATTAACATTGAATTGACAAAATAATAATTTCTCAAAAACTATTTTCTGAGATTGGACACTAAAGTGAATTGGTCTTGTATGGTGGAGACACAAAACGGGATTTAGAGCCTCTATAACTGGGCTATCTACACGAGAGGTAGACATATAATAGAGCTAAAATCACCCTAAAAACTAAGATAATTAACATTGAATTGACAAAATAATATTTTCTCAAAAACTATTTTCTGAGATTGGACACTAAAGTGAATTGGTCTTGTATGGTGGAGACATAAAACGGGATTTAGAGCCTCTATAACTGGGCTACCTACACGAGAGGTAGACATATAATAGAGCTAAAATCACCCTAAAAACTAGGCTAATTAACATTGAATTGACAAAATAATATTTTCTCAAAAACTATTTTCTGAGATTGGACACTAAAGTGAATTGGTCTTGTATGGTGGAGACATAAAACGGTATTTAGAGCCTCTATAACTGGGCTATCTACACGAGAGGTAGACATATAATAGAGCTAAAATCACCCTAAAAACTAGGCTAATTAACATTGAATTGACAAAAATAATATTTTATCAAAAACTATTTTCTGAGATTGGACACTAAAGTGAATTGGTCTTGTATGGTGGAGACATAAAACGGGATTTAGAGCCTCTATAACTGGGCTATCTACACGAGAGGTAGACATATAATAGAGCTAAAATCACCCTAAAAACTAGGCTAATTAACATTGAATTGACAAAATAATATTTTCTCAAAAACTATTTTCTGAGATTGGACACTAAAGTGAATTGGTCTTGTATGGTGGAGACACAAAACGGGATTTAGAGCCAATATAACTGGGCTATCTACACGAGAGGTAGACATATAATAGAGCTAAAATCACCCTAAAAACTAGGCTAATTAACATTGAATTGACAAAATAATATTTTATCAAAAACTATTTTCTGAGATTGGACACTAAAGTGAATTGGTCTTGTATGGTGGAGACATAAAACGGGATTTAGAGCCTCTATAACTGGGCTATCTACACGAGAGGTAGACATATAATAGAGCTAAAATCACCCTAAAAACTAGGCTAATTAACATTGAATTGACAAAATAATATTTTCTCAAAAACTATTTTCTGAGATTGGACACTAAAGTGAATTGGTCTTGTATGGTGGAGACACAAAACGGGATTTAGAGCCAATATAACTGGGCTATCTACACGAGAGGTAGACATATAATAGAGCTAAAATCACCCTAAAAACTAGGCTAATTAACATTGAATTGACAAAATAATATTTTCTCAAAAACTATTTTCTGAGATTGGACACTAAAGTGAATTGGTCTTGTATGGTGGAGACACAAAACGGGATTTAGAGCCAATATAACTGGGCTATCTACACGAGAGGTAGACATATAATAGAGCTAAAATCACCCTAAAAACTAAGATAATTAACATTGAATTGACAAAATAATAATTTCTCAAAAACTATTTTCTGAGATTGGACACTAAAGTGAATTGGTCTTGTATGGTGGAGACACAAAACGGGATTTAGAGCCTCTATAACTGGGCTATCTTAATACACGAGAGGTAGACATATAATACAGCTAAAATCACCCTAAAAACTAAGATAATTAACATTGAATTGACAAAATAATAATTTCTCAAAAACTATTTTCTGAGATTGGACACTAAAGTGAATTGGTCTTGTATGGTGGAGACACAAAACGGGATTTAGAGCCTCTATAACTGGGCTATCTTAATACACGAGAGGTAGACATATAATACAGCTAAATCACCCTAAAAACTAAGATAATTAACATTGAATTGACAAAATAATAATTTCTCAAAAACTATTTTCTGAGATTGGACACTAAAGTGAATTGGTCTTGTATGGTGGAGACACAAAACGGGATTTAGAGCCAATATAACTGGGCTATCTACACGAGAGGTAGACATATAATAGAGCTAAAATCACCCTAAAAACTAAGATAATTAACATTGAATTGACAAAATAATAATTTCTCAAAAACTATTTTCTGAGATTGGACACTAAAGTGATTTGGTCTTGTATGGTGGAGACACAAAACGGGATTTAGAGCCAATATAACTGGGCTATCTACACGAGAGGTAGACATATAATAGAGCTAAAATCACCCTAAAAACTAAGATAATTAACATTGAATTGACAAAATAATATAAACGGGATTTAGAGCCTCTATAACTGGGCTATCTACATACACGAGAGGTAGACACATAATAGAGCTAAAATCACCCTAAAACTAGGCTAATTAACATTGAATTGACAAAATAATATTTTCTCAAAAACTAATTTCTGAGATTGGACACTAAAGTGAATTGGTCTTGTATGGTGGAGACACAAAACGGGATTTAGAGCCTCTATAACTGGGCTATCTACATACACGAGACGTAGACACATAATAGAGCTAAAATCACCCTAAAAACTAGGCTAATTAACATTGAATTGACAAAATAATATTTTCTCAAAAACTATTTTCTGAGATTGGACACTAAAGTGAATTGGTCTTGTATGGTGGAGACACAAAACGGGATTTAGAGCAATATAACTGGGCTATCTACATACACGAGAGGTAGACATATAATAGAGCTAAAATCACCCTAAAAACTAAGATAATTAACATTGAATTGACAAAATAATAATTTCTCAAAAACTATTTTCTGAGATTGGACACTAAAGTGAATTGGTCTTGTATGGTGGAGACACAAAACGGGATTTAGAGCCAATATAACTGGGCTATCTACACGAGAGGTAGACATATAATAGAGCTAAAATCACCCTAAAAACTAAGATAATTAACATTGAATTGACAAAATCATAATTTCTCAAAAACTATTTTCTGAGATTGGACACTAAAGTGAATTGGTCTTGTATGGTGGAGACACAAAACGGGATTTAGAGCCAATATAACTGGGCTATCTACACGAGAGGTAGACATATAATAGAGCTAAAATCACCCTAAAAACTAAGATAATTAACATTGAATTGACAAAATAATATTTCTCAAAAACTATTTTCTGAGATTGGACACTAAAGTGAATTGGTCTTGTATGGTGGAGACACAAAACGGGATTTAGAGCCTCTATAACTGGGCTATCTTAATACAAGAGAGGTAGACACATAATAGAGCTAAAATCACCCTAAAAACTAGGCTAATTAACATTGAATTGACAAAATAATATTTTCTCAAAAACTATTTTCTGAGATTGAACACTAAAGTGAATTGGTCTTGTATGGTGGAGACACAAAACGGGATTTAGAGCCTCTATAACTGGGCTATCTTAATACAAGAGAGGTAGACACATAATAGAGCTAAAATCACCCTAAAAACTAGGCTAATTAACATTGAATTGACAAAATAATATTTTCTCAAAAACTATTTTCTGAGATTGGACACTAAAGTGAATTGGTCTTGTATGGTGGAGACACAAAACGGGATTTAGAGCCTCTATAACTGGGCTATCTTAATACAAGAGAGGTAGACACATAATAGAGCTAAAATCACCCTAAAAACTAGGCTAATTAACATTGAATTGACAAAATAATATTTTCTCAAAAACTATTTTCTGAGATTGGACACTAAAGTGAATTGGTCTTGTATGGTGGAGACACAAAACGGGATTTAGAGCCAATATAACTGGGCTATCTACACGAGAGGTAGACATATAATAGAGCTAAAATCACCCTAAAAACTAAGATAATTAACATTGAATTGACAAAATAATAATTTCTCAAAAACTATTTTCTGAGATTGGACACTAAAGTGAATTGGTCTTGTATGGTGGAGACACAAAACGGGATTTAGAGCCTCTATAACTGGGCTATCTTAATACACGAGAGGTAGACATATAATACAGCTAAAATCACCCTAAAAACTAAGATAATTAACATTGAATTGACAAAATAATAATTTCTCAAAAACTATTTTCTGAGATTGGACACTAAAGTGAATTGGTCTTGTATGGTGGAGACACAAAACGGGATTTAGAGCCTCTATAACTGGGCTATCTTAATACACGAGAGGTAGACATATAATACAGCTAAAATCACCCTAAAAACTAAGATAATTAACATTGAATTGACAAAATAATAATTTCTCAAAAACTATTTTCTGAGATTGGACACTAAAGTGAATTGGTCTTGTATGGTGGAGACACAAAACGGGATTTAGAGCCAATATAACTGGGCTATCTACACGAGAGGTAGACATATAATAGAGCTAAAATCACCCTAAAAACTAAGATAATTAACATTGAATTGACAAAATAATAATTTCTCAAAAACTATTTTCTGAGATTGGACACAAAAGTGATTTGGTCTTGTATGGTGGAGACACAAAACGGGATTTAGAGCCAATATAACTGGGCTATCTACACGAGAGGTAGACATATAATAGAGCTAAAATCACCCTAAAAACTAAGATAATTAACATTGAATTGACAAAATAATATAAACGGGATTTAGAGCCTCTATAACTGGGCTATCTACATACACGAGAGGTAGACACATAATAGAGCTAAAATCACCCTAAAAACTAGGCTAATTAACATTGAATTGACAAAATAATATTTTCTCAAAAACTAATTTCTGAGATTGGACACTAAAGTGAATTGGTCTTGTATGGTGGAGACACAAAACGGGATTTAGAGCCTCTATAACTGGGCTATCTACATACACGAGACGTAGACACATAATAGAGCTAAAATCACCCTAAAAACTAAGATAATTAACATTGAATTGACAAAATAATAATTTCTCAAAAACTATTTTCTGAGATTGGACACTAAAGTGAATTGGTCTTGTATGGTGGAGACACAAAACGGGATTTAGAGCCAATATAACTGGGCTATCTACACGAGAGGTAGACATATAATAGAGCTAAAATCACCCTAAAAACTAAGATAATTAACATTGAATTGACAAAATTATAATTTCTCAAAAACTATTTTCTGAGATTGGACACTAAAGTGAATTGGTCTTGTATGGTGGAGACACAAAACGGGATTTAGAGCCAATATAACTGGGCTATCTACACGAGAGGTAGACACATAATAGAGCTAAAATCACCCTAAAAACTAGGCTAATTAACATTGAATTGACAAAATAATATTTTCTCAAAAACTATTTTCTGAGATTGGACACTAAAGTTAATTGGTCTTGTATGGTGGAGACACAAAACGGGATTTAGAGCCTCTATAACTGGGCTATCTTAATACAAGAGAGGTAGACACATAATAGAGCTAAGATCACCCTAAAAACTAGGCTAATTAACATTGAATTGACAAAATAATATTTTCTCAAAAACTATTTTCTGAGATTGGACACTAAAGTGAATTGGTCTTGTATGGTGGAGACACAAAACGGGATTTAGAGCCTCTATAACTGGGCTATCTTAATACAAGAGAGGTAGACACATAATAGAGCTAAAATCACCCTAAAAACTAGGCTAATTAACATTGAATTGACAAAATAATATTTTCTCAAAAACTATTTTCTGAGATTGGACACTAAAGTGAATTGGTCTTGTATGGTGGAGACACAAAACGGGATTTAGAGCCTCTATAACTGGGCTATCTTAATACAAGAGAGGTAGATACATAATAGAGCTAAAATCACCCTAAAAACTAGGCTAATTAACATTGAATTGACAAAATAATATTTTCTCAAAAACTATTTTCTGAGATTGGACACTAAAGTGAATTGGTCTTGTATGGTGGAGACACAAAACGGGATTTAGAGCCTCTATAACTGGGCTATCTTAATACAAGAGAGGTAGACACATAATAGAGCTAAAATCACCCTAAAAACTAGGCTAATTAACATTGAATTGACAAAATAATATTTTCTCAAAAACTATTTTCTGAGATTGGACACTAAAGTGAATTGGTCTTGTATGGTGGAGACACAAAACGGGATTTAGAGCCTCTATAACTGGGCTATCTTAATACAAGAGAGGTAGACACATAATAGAGCTAAAATCACCCTAAAAACTAGGCTAATTAACATTGAATTGACAAAATAATATTTTCTCAAAAACTATTTTCTGAGATTGGACACTAAAGTGAATTGGTCTTGTATGGTGGAGACATAAAAACGGGATTTAGAGCCTCTATAACTGGGCTATCTTAATACACGAGAGGTAGACATATAATAGAGCTAAAATCACCCTAAAAACTAGGCTAATTAACATTGAATTGACAAAATAATATTTTCTCAAAAACTATTTTCTGAGATTGGACACTAAAGTGAATTGGTCTTGTATGGTGGAGACACAAAACGGGATTTAGAGCCTCTATAACTGGGCTATCTACATACACGAGAGGTAGACACATAATAGAGCTAAAATCACCCTAAAAACTAGGCTAATTAACATTGAATTGACAAAATAATATTTTCTCAAAAACTATTTTCTGAGATTGGACACTAAAGTGAATTGGTCTTGTATGGTGGAGACATAAAACGGGACTTAGAGCCTCTATAACTGGGCTATCTACATACACGAGAGGTAGACACATAATAGAGCTAAAATCACCCTAAAAACTAGGCTAATTAACATTGAATTGACAAAATAATATTTTCTCAAAAACTATTTTCTGAGATTGGACACTAAAGTGAATTGGTCTTGTATGGTGGAGACACAAAACGGGATTTAGAGCCTCTATAACTGGGCTATCTACATACACGAGAGGTAGACACATAATAGAGCTAAAATCACCCTAAAACCTAGGCTAATTAACATTGAATTGACAAAATAATATTTTCTCAAAAACTATTTTCTGAGATTGGACACTAAAGTGAATTGGTCTTGTATGGTGGAGACATAAAAACGGGATTTAGAGCCTCTATAACTGGGCTATCTTAATACACGAGAGGTAGACATATAATAGAGCTAAAATCACCCTAAAAACTAGGCTAATTAACATTGAATTGACAAAATAATATAAACGGGATTTAGAGCCTCTATAACTGGGCTATCTTAATACACGAGAGGTAGACATATAATAGAGCTAAAATCACCCTAAAAACTAAGATAATTAACATTGAATTGACAAAATAATAATTTCTCAAAAACTATTTTCTGAGATTGGACACTAAAGTGAATTGGTCTTGTATGGTGGAGACACAAAACGGGATTTAGAGCCTCTATAACTGGGCTATCTTAATACACGAGAGGTAGACATATAATAGAGCTAAAATCACCCTAAAAACTAAGATAATTAACATTGAAGTGACAAAATAATAATTTCTCAAAAACTATTTTCTGAGATTGGACACTAAAGTGAATTGGTCTTGTATGGTGGAGACACAAAACGGGATTTATAGCCTCTATAACTGGGCTATCTTAATACACGAGAGGTAGACATATAATAGAGCTAAAATCACCCTAAAAACTAAGATAATTAACATTGAATTGACAAAATAATAATTTCTCAAAAACTATTTTCTGAGATTGGACACTAAAGTGAATTGGTCTTGTATGGTGGAGACACAAAACGGGATTTAGAGCCTCTATAACTGGGCTATCTTAATACACGAGAGGTAGACATATAATAGAGCTAAAATCACCCTAAAAACTAAGATAATTAACATTGAATTGACAAAATAATAATTTCTCAAAAACTATTTTCTGAGATTGGACACTAAAGTGAATTGGTCTTGTATGGTGGAGACACAAAACGGGATTTAGAGCCTCTATAACTGGGCTATCTTAATACACGAGAGGTAGACATATAATAGAGCTAAAATCACCCTAAAAACTAAGATAATTAACATTGAATTGACAAAATAATAATTTCTCAAAAACTATTTTCTGAGATTGGACACTAAAGTGAATTGGTCTTGTATGGTGGAGACACACAACGGGATTTAGAGCCTCTATAACTGGGCTATCTTAATACACGAGAGGTAGACATATAATAGAGCTAAAATCACCCTAAAAACTAAGATAATTAACATTGAATTGACAAAATAATAATTTCTCAAAAACTATTTTCTGAGATTGGACACTAAAGTGAATTGGTCTTGTATGGTGGAGACACAAAACGGGATTTAGAGCCTCTATAACTGGGCTATCTTAATACACGAGAGGTAGACATATAATAGAGCTAAAATCACCCTAAAAACTAAGATAATTAACATTGAATTGACAAAATAATAATTTCTCAAAAACTATTTTCTGAGATTGGACACTAAAGTGAATTGGTCTTGTATGGTGGAGACATAAAACGGGATTTAGAGCCTCTATAACTGGGCTATCTACACGAGAGGTAGACATATAATAGAGCTAAAATCACCCTAAAAACTAGGCTAATTAACATTGAATTGACAAAATAATATTTTCTCAAAAACTATTTTCTGAGATTGGACACTAAAGTGAATTGGTCTTGTATGGTGGAGACATAAAACGGGATTTAGAGCCTCTATAACTGGGCTATCTACACGAGAGGTAGACATATAATAGAGCTAAAATCACCCTAAAAACTAGGCTAATTAACATTGAATTGACAAAATAATATAAACGGGATTTAGAGCCTCTATAACTGGGCTATCTACACGAGAGGTAGACATATAATAGAGCTAAAATCACCCTAAAAACTAGGCTAATTAACATTGAATTGACAAAATAATATTTTCTCAAAAACTATTTTCTGAGATTGGACACTAAAGTTAATTGGTCTTGTATGGTGGAGACACAAAACACGATTTAGAGCCCCTATAACTGGGCTATCTTAATACATGAGAGGTAGACATATAATAGAGCTAAAATCACCCTAAAACCTAGGCTAATTAACATTGAATTGACAAAATAATATTTTCTCAAAAACTATTTTCTGAGATTGGACACTAAAGTTAATTGGTCTTGTATGGTGGAGACACAAAACACGATTTAGAGCCCCTATAACTGGGCTATCTTAATACATGAGAGGTAGACATATAATAGAGCTAAAATCACCCTAAAACCTAGGCTAATTAACATTGAATTGACAAAATAATATTTTCTCAAAAACTATTTTCTGAGATTGGACACTAAAGTTAATTGGTCTTGTATGGTGGAGACACAAAACACGATTTAGAGCCCCTATAACTGGGCTATCTTAATACATGAGAGGTAGACATATAATAGAGCTAAAATCACCCTAAAACCTAGGCTAATTAACATTGAATTGACAAAATAATATTTTCTTAAAAACTATTTTCTGAGATTGGACACTAAAGTGAATTGGTCTTGTATGGTGGAGACACAAAACACGATTTAGAGCCCCTATAACTGGGCTATCTTAATACATGAGAGGTAGACATATAATAGAGCTAAAATCACCCTAAAAACTAGGCTAATTAACATTGAATTGACAAAATAATATTTTCTCAAAAACTATTTTCTGAGATTGGACACTAAAGTGAATTGGTCTTGTGTGGTGGAGACACAAAACGGGATTTAGAGCCCCTATAACTGGGCTATCTTAATACATGAGAGGTAGACATATAATAGAGCTAAAATCACCCTAAAAACTAGGCTAATTAACATTGAATTGACAAAATAATATTTTCTCAAAAACTATTTTCTGAGATTGGACACTAAAGTGAATGGGTCTTGTATGGTGGAGACACAAAACGGGATTTAGAGCCCCTATAACTGGGCTATCTTAATACATGAGAGGTAGACATATAATAGAGCTAAAATCACCCTAAAAACTAGGCTAATTAACATTGAATTGACAAAATAATATTTTCTCAAAAACTATTTTCTGAGATTGGACACTAAAGTGAATTGGTCTTGTATGGTGGAGACACAAAACACGATTTAGAGCCCCTATAACTGGGCTATCTTAATACATGAGAGGTAGACATATAATAGAGCTAAAATCACCCTAAAAACTAGGCTAATTAACATTGAATTGACAAAATAATATTTTCTCAAAAACTATTTTCTGAGATTGGACACTAAAGTGAATTGGTCTTGTATGGTGGAGACACAAAACGGGATTTAGAGCCCCTATAACTGGGCTATCTTAATACATGAGAGGTAGACATATAATAGAGCTAAAATCACCCTAAAAACTAGGCTAATTAACATTGAATTGACAAAATAATATTTTCTCAAAAACTATTTTCTGAGATTGGACACTAAAGTGAATTGGTCTTGTATGGTGGAGACACAAAACACGATTTAGAGCTAAAATCACCCTAAAAACTAAGATAATTAACATTGAATTGACAAAATAATAATTTCTCAAAAACTATTTTCTGAGATTGGACACTAAAGTGAATTGGTCTTGTATGGTGGAGACACAAAACGGGATTTAGAGCCAATATAACTGGGCTATCTTAATACATGAGAGGTAGACATATAATAGAGCTAAAATCACCCTAAAAACTAAGATAATTAACATTGAATTGACAAAATAATAATTTCTCAAAAACTATTTTCTGAGATTGGACACTAAAGTGAATTGGTCTTGTATGGTGGAGACACAAAACGGGATTTAGAGCCAATATAACTGGGCTATCTTAATACATGAGAGGTAGACATATAATAGAGCTAAAATCACCCTAAAAACTAAGATAATTAACATTGAATTGACAAAATAATAATTTCTCAAAAACTATTTTCTGAGATTGGACACTAAAGTGAATTGGTCTTGTATGGTGGAGACACAAAACGGGATTTAGAGCCTCTATAACTGGGCTATCTTAATACATGAGAGGTAGACATATAATAGAGCTAAAATCACCCTAAAAACTAAGATAATTAACATTGAATTGACAAAATAATATTTTCTCAAAAACTATTTTCTGAGATTGAACACTAAAGTGAATTGGTCTTGTATGGTGGAGACACAAAACGGGATTTAGAGCCCCTATAACTGGGCTATCATAATACACGAGAGGTAGACACATAATAGAGCTAAAATCACCCTAAAAACTAAGATAATTAACATTGAATTGACAAAATAATATTTTCTCAAAAACTATTTTCTGAGATTGGACACTAAAGTGAATTGGTCTTGTATGGTGGAGACACAAAACGGGATTTAGAGCCCCTATAACTGGGCTATCTTAATACACGAGAGGTAGACACATAATAGAGCTAAAATCACCCTAAAAACTAAGATAATTAACATTGAATTGACAAAATAATAATTTCTCAAAAACTATTTTCTGAGATTGGACACTAAAGTGAATTGGTCTTGTATGGTGGAGACATAAAAACGGGATTTAGAGCCCCTATAACTGGGCTATCTTAATACACGAGAGGTAGACACATAATAGAGCTAAAATCACCCTAAAACTAGGATAATTAACATTGAATTGACAAAATAATATTTTCTCAAAAACTATTTTCTGAGATTGGACACTAAAGTGAATTGGTCTTGTATGGTGGAGACATAAAAACGGGATTTAGAGCCCCTATAACTGGGCTATCTTAATACACGAGAGGTAGACACATAATAGAGCTAAAATCACCCTAAAAACTAAGATAATTAACATTGAATTGATAAAATAATAATTTCTCAAAAACTATTTTCTGAGATTGGACACTAAAGTGAATTGGTCTTGTATGGTGGAGACATAAAAACGGGATTTAGAGCCCCTATAACTGGGCTATCTTAATACACGAGAGGTAGACATATAATAGAGCTAAAATCACCCTAAAAACTAAGATAATTAACATTGAATTGACAAAATAATATTTTCTCAAAAACTATTTTCTGAGATTGGACACTAAAGTGAATTGGTCTTGTATGGTGGAGACACAAAACGGGATTTAGAGCCTCTATAACTGGGCTATCTTAATACATGAGAGGTAGACATATAATAGAGCTAAAATCACCCTAAAAACTAGTCTAATTAACATTGAATTGACAAAATAATATTTTCTCAAAAACTATTTTCTGAGATTGGACACTAAAGTGAATTGGTCTTGTATGGTGGAGACATAAAAACGGGATTTAGAGCCCCTATAACTGGGCTATCTTAATACACGAGAGGTAGACATATAATAGAGCTAAAATCACCCTAAAAACTAGGCTAATTAACATTGAATTGACAAAATAATATTTTCTCAAAAACTATTTTCTGAGATTGGACACTAAAGTGAATTGGTCTTGTATGGTGGAGACACAAAACGGGATTTAGAGCCTCTATAACTGGGCTATCTTAATACATGAGAGGTAGACATATAATAGAGCTAAAATCACCCTAAAAACTAGTCTAATTAACATTGAATTGACAAAATAATATTTTCTCAAAAACTATTTTCTGAGATTGGACACTAAAGTGAATTGGTCTTGTATGGTGGAGACACAAAACGGGATTTAGAGCCTCTATAACTGGGCTATCTTAATACATGAGAGGTAGACATATAATAGAGCTAAAATCACCCTAAAAACTAGTCTAATTAACATTGAATTGACAAAATAATATTTTCTCAAAAACTATTTTCTGAGATTGGACACTAAAGTGAATTGGTCTTGTATGGTGGAGACACAAAACGGGATTTAGAGCCTCTATAACTGGGCAATCTTAATACATGAGAGGTAGACACATAATAGAGCTAAAATCACCCTAAAAACTAGGCTAATTAACATTGAATTGACAAAATAATATTTTCTCAAAGACATATAATAGAGCTAAAATCACCCTAAAAACTAAGATAATTAACATTGAATTGACAAAATAATATTTTCTCAAAAACTATTTTCTGAGATTGGACACTAAAGTGAATTGGTCTTGTATGGTGGAGACATAAAAACGGGGTTTAGAGCCTCTATAACTGGGCTATCTACATGAGAGGTAGACATTTAATAGAGCTAAAATCACCCTAAAAACTAAGATAATTAACATTGAATTGACAAAATAATATTTTCTCAAAAACTATTTTCTGAGATTGGACACTAAAGTGAATTGGTCTTGTATGGTGGAGACATAAAAACGGGGTTTAGAGCCTCTATAACTGGGCTATCTACATGAGAGGTAGACATATAATAGAGCTAAAATCACCCTAAAAACTAAGATAATTAACATTGAATTGACAAAATAATATTTTCTCAAAAACTATTTTCTGAGATTGGACACTAAAGTGAATTGGTCTTGTATGGTGGAGACATAAAAACGGGATTTAGAGCCTCTATAACTGGGCTATCTACATGAGAGGTAGACATATAATAGAGCTAAAATCACCCTAAAAACTAAGATAATTAACATTGAATTGACAAAATAATATTTTCTCAAAAACTATTTTCTGAGATTGGACACAAAAGTGAATTGGTCTTGTATGGTGGAGACATAAAAACGGGATTTAGAGCCTCTATAACTGGGCTATCTACATGAGAGGTAGACATATAATAGAGCTAAAATCACCCTAAAAACTAAGATAATTAACATTGAATTGACAAAATAATATTTTCTCAAAAACTATTTTCTGAGATTGGACACTAAAGTGAATTGGTCTTGTATGGTGGAGACATAAAACAGGATTTAGAGCCTCTATAACTGGGCTATCTACATGAGAGGTAGACATATAATAGAGCTAAAATCACCCTAAAAACTAAGATAATTAACATTGAATTGACAAAATAATATTTTCTCAAAAACTATTTTCTGAGATTGGACACTAAAGTGAATTGGTCTTGTATGGTGGAGACATAAAAACGGGATTTAGAGCCTCTATAACTGGGCTATCTACATGAGAGGTAGACATATAATAGAGCTAAAATCACCCTAAAAACTAAGATAATTAACATTGAATTGACAAAATAATATTTTCTCAAAAACTATTTTCTGAGATTGGACACTAAAGTGAATTGGTCTTGTATGGTGGAGACATAAACACGGGATTTAGAGCCTCTATAACTGGGCTATCTACATGAGAGGTAGACATATAATAGAGCTAAAATCACCCTAAAAACTAAGATAATTAACATTGAATTGACAAAATAATATTTTCTCAAAAACTATTTTCTGAGATTGGACACTAAAGTGAATTGGTCTTGCATGGTGGAGACATAAAACGGGATTTAGAGCCTCTATAACTGGGCTATCTACACGAGAGGTAGACATATAATAGAGCTAAAATCACCCTAAAAACTAGGCTAATTAACATTGAATTGACAAAATAATATTTTCTCAAAAACTATTTTCTGAGATTGGACACTAAAGTGAATTGGTCTTGCATGGTGGAGACATAAAACGGGATTTAGAGCCTCTATAACTGGGCTATCTACACGAGAGGTAGACATATAATAGAGCTAAAATCACCCTAAAAACTAGGCTAATTAACATTGAATTGACAAAATAATATTTTCTCAAAAACTATTTTCTGAGATTGGACACTAAAGTGAATTGGTCTTGTATGGTGGAGACATAAAACGGGATTTAGAGCCTCTATAACTGGGCTATCTACACGAGAGGTAGACATATAATAGAGCTAAAATCACCCTAAAAACTAGGCTAATTAACATTGAATTGACAAAATAATATTTTCTCAAAAACTATTTTCTGAGATTGGACACTAAAGTGAATTGGTCTTGTATGGTGGAGACATAAAACGGGATTTAGAGCCTCTATAACTGGGCTATCTACACGAGAGGTAGACATATAATAGAGCTAAAATCACCCTAAAAACTAGGCTAATTAACATTGAATTGACAAAATAATATTTTCTCAAAAACTATTTTCTGAGATTGGACACTAAAGTGAATTGGTCTTGTATGGTGGAGACATAAAACGGGATTTAGAGCCTCTAT